>JAATLQ010014699.1:72410-99278 GCA_013421005.1 Heliconius erato x Heliconius himera | reverse complement strand
AAACAATCAGAACACTGTTATAGTTTATATTATATTTATAATAGTACTTATAACTTAATGAATAAAATTATACTACAATAATTATAATTGAATTAGGATTATTACAAATAAAATGAGATCTCAAAAATATTTAGTCAATAATAGAACTATAGTAATTTGCATAAAAAGACGGAATTAAAGATTTGTTAATAAGATCCTTCAAATCTTTCTTTTTATTTATACTTAAATCTTGTTTTCGCATGTAAGCTTTCTGCAATGTAATTTGCTTACACATTTTCATTTTTTTTCTTTTATTTCTTAAATCAATTTCACGGAAACTAATATCTTTGTAAGAACTTTTAAAAAATATACTAAATGGGGATTCCTTTTTCATAAACAACACTTTAATATTTGTCCAATTAACTGTTTGTCCTTCTGTATCTGTGTTATAATTGTAGCCCCATTCTTCTTGTAAAAGTTTTGTGTCCAAAAAAGAGTCGAATGTTAGTTCATAAACATTTATCAGTGGCTTAGATTTTTTCGCATTTTTAATTAAGGCAATGTATTGATCAGGGCTGTAAATAGGTCCTGATTTCAGATTTTTTTTAATTTCCTTTTCAATTAAGCTGTGTAAACTATCAGCTTCGTTTTGAGTGTGTCCAGTGATTAGGAATTTATGGGTAATAGTCCTAATATTCAAATTTTGTATTGCAAATAAATATAATGTCGCGATATATTTATTTTTATTTTGACCGCAACAATTATCGGAGTAAAATATTACATTTTTTTCTGCTGTATCTTCTTCACAAAGTCTTTGAAGATATTTCCAAATGCAAGTTCCTATTTCAATTGCCCCGCGTTTTGCTTCTGATTCCGTCCAAAAATAAGAATGTATTTTATCATACGCTTTTTTTGAAGATGCCTTTGACAGCTCTGTTAAAGTGAAGTTATAACAATTTAGTTTTGACTTGTAGTAGAATGCGGAACTATTACCTCTCGGACATTGGAGTACTGCCTCTAAATCATAAATTACGACTTTATCATCTTTAGTTATATTTTTTCTATCTTCTTGCTTTTGAATCCTACTTAGAGCTTTTTCTTCTATATGGCTATTAAACTTTTCTTCCATTTCTATCTTTTTTTCGTCAATAGAATTATTATATGACATACACAAATTGCACTGATCCTTCTTAGGCTGAAAAAAACTCAGATTGAACTCTGTTGTAAATATTTTGTAATAAGCTATGTAATTCTCAAATTCTTTATCATGACTTTTTTGTTGATCAACGAAATCATTATATAAGTCTTTAATAGTTTTACCACCATTAATATACTGTCTGGAAGTAGTAGCTCGCAAATAATGCGATTCTATCTTTGGGATACTCTGAATGTGCTGTCTTATGTCATTTACTAAATCTTTATTTAAGGTTTTGTGGTGGCTGTGTCTACCTCTCATATCTTCTAGCATAAGGCCCATGTCATTTACTTTAGTTTGTACAGTAAAAATCATACGATCCGAAATATCTAGGGTAGCTTTGAAAAAAGTTTTACAAACTCTTATTTTTTTATTTTTAATACTAAAATAATAAGCCTTGTTAGGATTTCTAGGGGTTTTAGCACTTGTGTACTTATATTTTGTAATTATATCGACCATGCAAGTAGTTATGTAAGTTCTCTGCTTAGTGAGATCTCCTTGGTCCCAGAACTCCTTGAACAAATGATATCTTTCATCAGTAGATATATTTTCAGTGCACTTTAGCTTACATTTTTCTGTACATGGCATCTTAAGACACCGACTAGGAATAGTTTTACGAGTATTTGATAAGGATACGTACGATTCTCCGGTATTTCGTAGTTTTTTAATTCGGTTTTGTTTCCATTTAGATGGATTTCGTGATCGCTTTCTACCTTTTTTATATGTATTAAGCTTAGCGTTATCTACTCCAGAAGAACTGGTGTCACTATCAGACTGTGCCGAATTAAAAAAGTAATTTCTTTTCTTTTTATTCAGTAATTGTACGCAGTCAAAAGTTGGGTCATCATCACTTATATCAACATTACTTTCGTCGGTCATAATGGGTGAAATAGCAATAGAGCTCTTACATGAATTTTCAGAAAATTTATATATTTTAAGACTTAGTTCAGTTACCGTTGAATCAATTGAATCATTATTGATAGGAGTATTCGCAATGTTTTCATAATGTTGACCCTTTTGACCTTCAGAACTATCAGAATCCGATGATGAACTAGATGTAGATGAACTACTAGATGTAGATGAGCTACTTGAGCTTGAAGGTGTCGTGGATTCTGGCAAACATTCACTGGTTTCAGGAATAGATGTACCATGATTGGCAAAAATATTAAGCATAGTGGAAGAATCATCACTGTCATAATCGGGCACAAGACTTACTTGGGGATTAATCACCACATGTGAATCAGTAATAAAGCTATGTTGTACCTTTTTTCGTGAACTAATCAATCTGTAATCATATTTTGTGCTATCATCGTAATCTGACAAAATTTCATCACAGCTGCTGAAGGATTGTTTAAGGTTTTCTTTTTCTTGAATCATTTTATTGTTCTGTGGTATTGTAGGGTTAATATTTTCATTACTATCTTTTAGCGTGTCGTTTATATCTTCACATTTAGTCTTCATAATTACATTATCATTTAGAGATAAAAAATGAGATGCTTCATGCTCAGGATGATGAGACGTGTTTGATACCATACTGAGAATTCGAAGTGTTCTCGATAACGCCATACTAAAATCAGTAAATAAAATAAAAAATAAAAAGCTTATTATTGGATGTACTATAATCGATGCATGATGAATAAGAATTGGCATTTAATTCTTTGAAATAGAGGTTTGATGTAACGGTGGGATCCCAAAAGCAATCACTATTACTATTAATTATTATCTAATGACCATGCACAGTAGAGTAAAGTTTTAATTTATTTAAACAAAAAAGAAATTATATTCTAATACGGCAATGGACATAAAATCACTTTTAATGTTAAACCGAAATAAATATAATTGTTTGATATATTTTACGTTTGCATTTATAATAAAGCGAAGTAAGTCGATCTATGTTATAAATCTAAAATAAAATAACAAGTAAACTGAATTAACTGCAAATAATACATATCGATTATGGCATAAATTTAAAAGAATAATGCACTAAGTCTAAATGTTTCATTAATAAGCGATAATTTTTTGATTCTATAGCGTAATAAAACTTAACTTAATATATCACGCACCTGTTAATAATAAAGAGATATAATATATTTTAACTCGTTCTTCGAA
Source organism: Heliconius erato x Heliconius himera (assembly GCA_013421005.1). Lineage (NCBI taxonomy): Eukaryota > Metazoa > Arthropoda > Insecta > Lepidoptera > Nymphalidae > Heliconius > Heliconius erato x Heliconius himera. Next base: position 95,995 of record JAATLQ010014699.1, on the reverse strand, counting down.
TCGTCTTCCTTGAGTCAGCACTGGCACAACACTGAATGTATCGTTTTATTGGTTGCAACTTGCTCACTTGAGTTAATAAGAAAGAGAGGGACGATCTTTTATTTCGCTCATATTCGTTCAAATCTAACGGCAGTTAGAGTATACCTATTCTTAGTACCGTAATATTGCGTTTTATGATTAAATCACAGAAACAGCGATTTTTGAGTTATTTCTTTATTTGATTAAGCGTGCGATATAATGTGACGTATAACGTGAAATAAACTATGGGGTCATTTAAATTATTTTCTTTCTCTGCTTGTTCTGCAAAAAAGTAAATGGTGGTTAAATAAATATAATACAAGCGTAAGGTTACTTTAATGTATATTTATTATCGGTATACAGGAGCACTGTGGCCTTGGGTATTCGCAAGGTGCAGTACGCGCCGGACAAGGCGGGCCCGCAGCCGTGCACCGTCGTGCGCAAGGATTTCGTGCTGTCGCCCGGACAGCTGGAACTAGAACTTACTTTGGATAAACAGGTATGTATGATTTCTATTTTTTTTGTGCTGGGTGGTGGAACCAGTTACCAGATCGACGAAATGAAAATATTTAATATTTCATTCCATTAAGTGGGATTCGAACCTACAATCTGTCATTTTTGACATTACACCCCACCGTTGTGCGGAATTTCGCAAAGTTCAAAGTCATAAAGAATGTTTTTGTCAGCACCACTTTAAATGGAACTACAGTTTTAACTACTCTATATAGAACCTAATACAATTAAAACAAGAGATTTTTCCAAAAATGAAAAAGTATTTTTTTCAAACAAAATAAATAATAAAAATCGTTGAAAAATAAAATGCCATTCGTCAAGAACACCGCACGCAGACATAAACCTATCAATGGGAAACCGCCTCATTCTGAAATCGAGTCGTAGGTTTTGGCGGCAAAGTTCCAAGTTGTATGACCTTTAGTAATACTTTTGTAGTAGTATGTGTTTACGTTATTGGTATCTATGCGTAACTGCGTCACACGAAATACAGGTATGGATAAAAAATTTTACGTCTAAACTCTTGAAGTATCTTGATTATTTTTTTTAGATATGAGTTTAAAATATATTACCCCATATGCTGTTCCCGTAAAAGGAACGCTGACGCTTCCACCCTGTAGATTCCACCCTGTACATTTAGCTACGAACACTTTATTATTAATGTAAATATTTCTTAAAACCATACACGTTGTATCTTATTATTCAGTTTTTTTTAATAAAATGATAAGCAGAATTTGTCAATGTATATTTACTTAATTTAAGTTAAATTTCAACATAATTAATAAGAAATAAGATTCTAAATTGTTTACTATAGTCTATATCTACATAAATCTTAATATCGAAGACAAAATTACTGGAATCGGTGAAAACAAATATTTGCAACGTCTTTGAACTAAATGTTCATTAACGATCTACATTATATTTATAAACAAAATGTCTGAAACAAATTATGTAATTACTTTTGATTTGGTTCATATTAGGTTTTAAAATATATATAATACTAACATTTACTTGAGACAGCGCCCGTGTGCGAATCAATTCTGATTGTCCTGATATCAAAGCACTCTGCCAAACAAACTCTTGACTTTTTAGGGTTATTATAGGAATAATTATAATTTTTTAAGCTTCACGCTGGATGCTGCAAACAGCAAGGAAGGTAGATGATTCATTCTGTTCCCTACTTTCCGCGAGTTTTCGGGGCATTGCGTGTCGAGTGGCGGAACTCAACGTCACTGCCGGAACGAGGAAATGAAAATAATTCGTTCCCCCGAATGGGAATGAAACCGAAAACTTCCGCGCTTAGAGCCCCACGCTTGTAGCACTGCACTGCAACGGGCTTATATTTTTTTTATCTTTACATATAATTTATTTATACATATTTTCGCTTTAGCTGTACATCCACGGGGAGACGGTGGCAGTGAACATCAGTATACGCAACCACAGCAACAAAGTGGTGAAGAAAATAAAAGCCAGCATCCTGCAGTCCGTCGACATCGTCCTTTTCCAGAATGGACAGTATAGAAATGTAGTCACGGGCATTGAAACACAGTAAGACATATCAATTGTAACTTTTAATATTATGTTTTATTTTCTCATACAATAAGATTTTGGTGATGTATTTATATTTAAATCTCTGTCGCCCATAGGAGAGTATCCAGAGAGATCACAGCTAAGACACTCTGTTCATCTTAGACAAATTGCTTCTTCTTAAATTACGAAAATCAGCCACACTTAGTCTTGTGAAAAAAATCAATATTATTTAGCGTGGGGATCGATCAGATCAGAATTTTTGAACATCGCCATTATCTCTTGAAATTTTAAAAAGGAAAACTACTGGTAAAAACATTATTCAAGTTTGTATTGTGTTTGTGTGTAATTTTAAGTATTTTGGACACATATTTTAAATTTCTTATTTGATCCCAGGGACGGCTGCCCCCTCCAGCCGGGTGCTAACATGCAGAAGGTGGTACAACTCCGTCCGGTGCTGGGCGCCCTGCGAGACCGCCGTGGCCTCGCGCTCGACGCGCAACTTAAGCGGCAGGAGACCACGCTAGCCTCCACCACTCTGTGAGACTTTATTTATTTATTGATGACTTTTACCACATACCACTCGAGAATCACTGAGAAAGCCTTTGCACAATATATATTTCACACTTTGCATCAAATACAAGAATAATAAGGATTATTAAAAGTATTTTTTAAAATATATTTAAGTTCTCCTGTTTTGTATTCTGTGCAAGTCCTCCATCCGTTTTAGTTGTAGGTTAGACTAAAATAAAATTATAACTGAGAGTAATCAATTAATGTAAAATCTTCTGTAGGGAAAGTAAACAAGAACAAGACACCTAGCTCTTTACTTTCCATCCATTTGGTGCATAACTTGTCTAAACATTAGAAAAATATTATTAAAAAATTTCCATAGTAGGAATCGAACTTATTATAATGGTGTAGTCAAACACTGTATATGGTATATATGTGTGCAGTTTTTCCGATACTTATATATTGTAAAGCATACACATTGACCACCACAACACATTGAAATTTTATAAAGGCGTCCTTGTGCTTTGAAAGCAATGGTAGAAAATTATCCTTTTTCAGTGAGAAATATGAATTTAAAATAAATATTAGAGTATTCGTATCGATAAGAAATTGTCCTATTTTATGTTTTATATGTTTTTTTTAATAAAGTATATAGTAACGTAGACGAAAACGTCCAAGAGTCGCGGGTTTTGAGATTTTAGATTTTAAAATTATTTTACATATATTTTTGTATTTCCTCTTTAAATTTTGCGATTTTATCTCTCAGCTTACTGGACCCTGAGCAGCGCGACGCGTTCGGTATCGTGGTGAGCTACAGCGTGAAGGTGAAACTCTACCTGGGGGCGCTCGGCGGCGAGCTCAGCGCGGAGCTGCCATTCATACTTATGCATCCTAAGGTATATTTTTTAGTCCTTTTTTTTTAATTTTTAAGTGTAGGCAGAGGGAACCTATTGTTGGGACTCTCCTTTCCCCATTTTCCAGCAGATTTTTGAGATAATACGATTGGTGAAATTGAACTCCGAGGTTTGTCTATGAGAGTAGGGAAATAGAAATAAAAGTAAATTAGTTTTAATTTTGTTTATTTGACGTATTTTTTTCTATTACATTTAAATAAAAAAAAATAAACGTGATTCTCTAAGACATCTAACAAATATAAAAATGCATATATTAAAAAAAAGAATGAAATTACGAAATTATTAATATTAAAAAGCAAATAATCTATATAACTCTATCAAATATCTAAATATGACGAATAAGACGTCAAAACTACCCACTAACTGCACAATATTGCATCCATATGTGCATAATAAATAACATTATATTATTACTTTGCATCCAGGAGGGGCGTGTTAAGCTGATGCAAGCGGACAGCGAAGTGGACGTGGAGATGTATAGACAGGACACCGTACTGCACCAGGAGAGCGTCGAAGTATATTAATGTCTTAGATTATTATACATTATAATATTATACAGCTAGAAACAATTGATTTCGCCTCTAAGGATATTGAATTGTTCGTTTTTAGTCATTATTATTTATTATTTAATATGAAAATTAGCTAAATTATTATATTTTTATTGTTAAGGCTGTAGTAAAATCTAGTTACTTTATTTAATGGAAAATTATATTTAGTTTCTAAGTAAATATTCTTTTTTAAGTTAGTAATGCACTATTATTTTATAGGAAATATATTAATCATATTATTATTATTTAAAAATGAATAACGTATTGTAAGTTGTAACAGATACTTATAAAATATTTTATATTAGGTTAAAAAAATATATAACATTAATAATAAATGCATGACATCGATTATTTAGTTTTATTACTTTACATTACGTCTTGCATTTGGTTTTTAAGTTAACGTTACTCTAAATTTAACTGAAAATTTTGTGATAGGATATTTTGTTCTCAATATAATATAATATTTAAAAAATTGGGTTCAACTTCTACTCGGGGTAAATTGTCACTTAATTTTTGTCATTTACTCGGTCAGGTAAGAAGTCAAGACGCGGTGTTGAGTTGCGCACCGTAGCAGGCTCCGATCGATTTAAGAGGAAAATAAGGAACGTGGTGTCTTAATAGTAGGTTCCCTCTGCCTAAACTGCTTTATACGATAAACACCATATAGCTAAACAAAAAGAAATATAATTGTTTATTTTTTATTTAAGAACAAAAAGTTCAAGTAATCATCACACAGCGTAGATATAAGCATAAAATATATAAAATAGAAATTTATTTTCTCGCATTATTTGTAAGAACTTAGCTCTTTCCATTTGTATCGGCCTCAAATAAAACCGCAAAAGTCACGGGCGCGAGATCACTGCAAGTAAATATTTACTGTAAAGTTGTTGTGGCGCAGAAGGGCAACTCAGTGGATTGGCCTATTTTTATTTTTCCACTTTGATAAGACAAAGTGCAGAGTTGATTTCGGTCCCTTAACGTGCAATCTCGAATTTGGAAGAAAAATGGAGAATGGAGTGATAAAGTTGATAGTGAGTGATAAGGCGTGAATCAAAAAAAATAAAAGATATATGACATCGTTTTAATACAGTTTTAGCGTCTAAATATCAAAACATTTGAATATTATTCTAACATTCAGTAGACCTTCAGAAGCGGACATTGTAGACCGTCGCTCATTACGAAGCGATTCGTAAATTTCGATATCTGTTCGTTCTAACGACGGAAATGTGATATTTCCGTCTCCACGATGCTCCGCCAAATGGGTTGTAAGCAATCCGCAACTTTGTTATTTTTGCATTTTATTACTTCTTCTTTTTAGCAAGTTACATTTTTTGTGATTAGAATCGTTTGAAATCGGATTCATTTTAAGTATTTTGTTGTGATATACATATATCTGTACACATAATCATCTGTATTCTATATCTGTAAACATCATTGAGGCCCGTCATGGCACAGGGACACAAGCGTGCAACTGTAATCGCTACAGGTTGTCGGCTCGATTTCGTTTAGAGAAAATTAAATATTTAATAGGCCGTCGTGGTCCAGGGGCCAGGGGTGTGACTGTAACGCGACGCGGTTGTGGGTTCGATCCCCACTCGAGGAAACGAAATTTTTATTAAACGGCTAAGAGCGGCTAAGAGCGGCTAAGAGCGGCTAAGAGCGGCATTGAGTTCCGCCACTCAACACGCATAACCCCCCAAATTCGGCGGAAAGTGAGGAACGGAGTGTCTTAACACTAGATTCCCTCTGCCTACCCTGCTGTGTGCGCAATACAGCGTGAAGCTAATTTATTTTTGATGTTTATATATTTAATATTGTAACATCCTCCCTCAAGTAACGAAGCAAACTATCTGTTATTAAACAACTCTAATGCATTTCCATATTATTGGTAAATCTGTGAAATTTGCATAGAATCACAGAGGCGTTTATAATTATCCTTACGGCTACAGCTTACGTATAGCTACGTAGACTAAGCCCTTTGATGCTCCTATACTAAAAGACGAATTGGCTTTGATCAATCAAACAGATATATAATCTAGCCATTTCATGACATCTTAATTGGTGTCGGTGCAACGTGTATTATGACGGACATTATTAACAGGTAGGTAAATGGAGTATTTGTAATTATGGTATTGTAAGAGATATTATTGTATTGTAACACATATATGTACATACATATATGGTTAATTTGTAGGGATGTTTCTTAAGAGGCAAGTCGACTGTAAACGCGACAAGTTGTGGATTCGATTCCCATACGAGCAAATGAAATATTTTACATTTTAAATTTTCTCGTTCTGGTAGCGAGGCAAAGCGTGGAGCGCAGATTTTATGAAAAAAAAAAACAGTTTAAATATACGACATTTGTTTTAATTTTTCTTATTTACTTATATTAAAAACTGCTATATTTATATATAAGTGGATAGGTATTTGATATGTCTATTCAGTTCATTGCTATATTTTTTCAATTAAAACGATTTTTATATGGGGAAAGGAACGGAGGTTCCCACTGACTACCATGCTGTGAGTGGAATACAGCGTGAAGACTTTTATAAGTAGATATATTTTATATTATAAATTCATTTCAATATCATAAGCTCAAATACTTAAGTTATAATCTGTATCTGTATGTGTTTCTTTCCCTATTGCTACATATGTAGGTTTTAATCATATTTCTACATGTATACGATATCTCGTTTCCTCATACTTAAAAATGTTCTTCAGGAAAGGTGAAGAATTTCCGAGCTGCTCTGTACCTACTCATGACAAAATTAATGCAAGAATTTTAAGAAAAAATGCTGCAATTATTCCTTAATTCATCCCAACAACGTGAAAATTCCTGTTATTTAGCCTATAGATTGTTTATAGAAAAAAGTGTCTTTATTTACAGTATGTTGGTAATGTAAGATTTTAATACAAACTTTCGCCTCTTCAGTTAATTCAGAGTGTAAGTACCTAATTACGATTTAACATTCCCTGTAGGATATTCTTTTTAAATATGTTTCTTTAATTTAAAAGTACTTGGTATGTCATGTCATATATCACAATAATAATGCAAATTTAAATAATTCAATATGTAGATAATTTTATTTCTCACATATATATTTTTCAGCTTTACTCTGTATCCCGCGCGTAGTAGGTGGAGGTTGCTTAGTGTTAAGCCACTCCACTCTCTATTTTTTTCGTTGAGTAGCCGAACTCAACGCCATGCTTTTGCCTCGACACTAGAGATAAGAAATTTAAATATTAAATATTTCATTTCCTTGAGTCTGTCACAACCTGTCGCGTTTACCGTCACCCGTTTGTGCCACTGTGCCCCGAATTTTAATGTAGGGGAAAATGGGCAACGAAATGTCTTGACATTTTCCAAGATATCGAGATTGCGTCTGTCTACCCTGCTATGAGATACAGCGAGAAACTGATTTTTTATGCATCATAGACCTTACGATGCCTAATAATAGTTACTATACCAATACCAGCTTTCCTTTGTAGAGTTTTGTTGACTTTATTATTCACATAAATATATTGAAAGCGGGATCCACACTGCGACTGCGCCGGTACGACACTATGCAAATGAGTAGTGGGGTTAAAGGGTAAGGCTTAAAGTTCCTCCGGCGCACATATATCACCTCATAATATTAAGGAAGTTTGTATTGTTTTTGGCCAGCTATTGTACGTGTGATTACCATAGCACGCCCGCCCTGGCCCGCCGCCCGCCCTGACCCGCCGCCCGCCCTGGCGCGCCGCCTGCCTGCCGCCCGCCCCGGCCTGGATCCGGTGCATGAGTTACGATCGCGACACAATGCGGCGGAACCGGCGCGGCGCTGCACGCCTCCGCGATCACTTGCTTTATTTATATTGCAACTAATATTTTTTTTGACAAATAAATAATATATAAGTTGCGAGTATATTTCTTTTTTTGTGATTTTTTTATTGCATTTAATTTTTGTTGTCAGATACTTGGGAAATATGTTTACTTTGTATAAGATACTTGGGTATTTAAAAATCTATGATTTTATAAGTTACCAGCGGCCCACTCGCGGCTTCACCAGCAGATCTGTTTTCATAATTCTGAAAAAGTGTGACTGCTTGAGAGGGTATCGTCGGCGGTAGGAGCGCCTCCTAAGTGAGTCGGACCTCGGCTGGCAATTTTACATTTTCTCGAAAAGTATACGTCCAAATTACGTGTTACAAAAGCCGAAGCTTATCTTCATATAATTTTGCTTGATGATGGAATAACTTTTTGTTTAAGGTTGTCGTGGTCTTTTTTTTTAGAACTAATAAAGCAGAATATTTTTACCATACAATGTTCTGATATATTTAAATATTTGTGACATTCCCTAAGGTTTTATTCCACACTTATGAAAGAAAAAATTTTTTATGAAACTGTATAAAAAATTTGATGTAGCGGGATATGAACGCGCGTCTTGAAAACCGGCCAAGTATTCTGACCACTAAGCTATACATTTTCATCAAGCTACGTCGGTGAGTTCCGCCACTCACGCAATGCCTTCGGAATTCGGCAGAAAGAGGGGAACGGAATGTCTTAACACTAGATTCCCTCTGCCTACCCTGCTGTGTGCGGGATACAGCGTGAAGCTGATTTATTTATATTAAATGATTTATTTGATTTACTTTATTATTAAAGTTTTATTTTTATTACCTTTGTTAAGTATCTATTTATGTTCAGTTAGCCTATTTTCAATATTTTGAATATACAAATTTATTAACATATATTAACTTTCACTTTGGATATACATAAAATAACTCAACTCATTACCCTATAAATACAAGCCAGCAATATTTTCATATAAACAATTATTTCTAGGAAGAAGCTTATAAACAGCAACGTGAGTGCTCCATCCGTAATCTCTATACATTTTCATCGTCTTGACACGAATCTGCTCTCAGGTTAAGCACAGTAGCTTCGGGGTTGAAATAAAACACATAAAATACTTCCAAGACAACCTTTAATCTCGTCCAAAATAAATAAGTCAACAGTAGGGCAAACTCTTTGAGTCGTTTTAAACTTTATATTAACAAATCACTTACGAAGTAAACACCTAACAATAGTTCCTACGATGTCCATGAAGATCAGTCGGTCGATGATAAAATAAAGCTCGACGGTGACGGTGACGATGATGTGGTAATGATATGACGTCACGCCGTCACGGCCCGCGACGTGACGTGACGTGATACGCACTTGTCATGACATACGACACCTATCAAGCGACACGTCACACTAAGAACGAGTGTCTTGCGCAATCCCTAGCCTTTAATATTAAAAAAACAACGGAATCCACATATGTACATATACAAATAAGAATACTATTAATATTTATGTCTTGAATTTCATACTGATTTATTTAAACCAATTTATTGAAGTGATTGTATATAAAATATTTACTAAATCTGAAATCTATATAAATACAACTATAGTATAATAATATAATATCATTCAAGACATTCATTCATTTTTATTATAGCCAGCAAAAGTATAGACACAAGACTTACGTCATGAGGGCCCCATGAGGCCAATACTAAACTATCAGTTAAAATGAAAAAATAGAGTTAACGAATAATCAGATTGCGCATGTGTTGTAACAATACACGAACGACCACGCGCCGGCGACGGAAGCTTTTTCACAGCGAATATTGCGAAATGTCGCGAAATATTGCAAAAATGACCAGATACGGCCGCGCGAGCCATACAGCAGCCTCAAACATATTCAATACACGAACAAAATTGCGATTTGTTTTATAATTTGAAAGAAAATCAACCTTCTACTAAATATATGTATGTATGTAGAAAATTATATATTTCTTTATATGATACAGTTTAATCGAAAATCCAAAGCGAAAAAAAAATAAAATATTTATAAATAATAATTAATTCCTGCAAGCGAGAATCGAATTCACAACCGTGGTCGTGCTTACAGTCACACGCTTTTGCTACTGCGCCACGATGGTTTCAATTATTATTTGCTATTTAAAGTTCAATTTTGCAATTTTTTAACCCGACAGCATAGTTATATTCCTATCAAAATAATTTATAGGCATATTTCCTAAAGTTTTTTTAACATTAAACTATAATAATTGTTCCGATATTTCGATACTATTATATATAGTTTTATGTCAATTAAACACTAATGATCATCTCCTCAATATGAAAAATAAACGTTCAAATATTAAAAATAGAATATACTACAAATCAAACTTGCATTGATATGTTCGACGTTGATGATATAATATGAGATATGCGACAATTGAATGTTAGATTAATCTTAGTGTTAGTTTACATGAAACTTTTGTACCCCTAATGACCAAATATGGTGATAATTTTAACTCTTTTATAAGTAGGGGATCATTCCTCATCATGGACTCTACGAGATTATAAAATATTTTTTTTGTATCTGTCACGCAGAGTGAGTCAAGACGAAGAGAGTCTGGCTTGAAAAGGAGATTATTTACAACAACGAGATGGCTTATAATTATTGTTATTTCAATTTTCTCACATTTTTTACGTACAAGAGGATTAACTAAAAGAATGTAGTATTAAAAAAAATCGTTTTCACGGTTTCTTTTTTTAAATAATTAAATAAATATATGAATAAGCATAGCTCTGCGCTTTGCCTTGGTGCCATAGCGAAAAAGTTAAAATATTAAAAAATTAATTCCCCCGAAAGACATTCGAACCCACAACCTCCCAGTCTACTACCGATTTCGGGAATTTGACATTCATTAAATTTATAAAGTAATTATTTTATGGTATTTTATCAGAGCAGAAGTGTGAACGCGGCTCGTGGTGCAACGCGGCGCGATGTGGCCACCGCGTGTCGCTCGAGCTGTAATCAAGTGGATACCGCGAATATTTTAATATCTGGAAATATTTTTATTTTATTATTAAAAATATTTTACAATTCGAATAAGCACATAAATTATTAATATTTCATAATATGTATACTTATTGAAGATTAAAATTATTAAATTTTAAAATAAATATTTTGGACAACATCGTGGCCAGACTCACTCCACATCGCGGGACGTTCTGCGTGAACTAAGCCGACTTGGAAACCTTAACACCGAGAAGTTACAAACTTATATACAGGGGGACACTTCGACACTCGGACACTCCGACACGTCGTCGCAGTCGACAGTCGACAGTGGCTAGATCCGTAGACATGTAAAAAAGTGGCAAAGACCTCAGTCACTTACAACCTACTATTTACATCACAGGATTTATCTAAACGAAATAACATAATTATAGTCTCAGAATTATTCATAATCATAATAAACGAGTAGTCGATTTTAATAACGCATGATTCCATACAATGAATTTTCCTACAAAATGTAACGATCGATAAAATTCCACTAAAATTTTATTTATTAATTTAATGAAATGTTCATTATCAAAACCGACTCTTACCATTAGATGTAGGCTTCGGCTACACTTTACATAGGACAAAGTAGACGACGAGAGGAGAGTCACGGTACGGTGCAGTACTCGCTACTCACTTACAAAGTAAACCTACTAAATAACCAAAAAATTATATAAAGTGATAGTGGAATATTTACAATTATTACTACCTAAGGACAGTTTAGTCAACCGCGCAGTCCGCACGCTGCGTACTTACAAGAAGTATCAACTCAAGATATGTGAAAACACAAATTTTATGTATAATATTATTATTTTATATTAAAAAATAATACAGTTATAAATATTTCACCACAATTATTCTAAATCTAACGATATTTTCCAAATGTATGCGCACTTGTAAGATGACGAGCTTATATATGTATGTATTTATGTATGAGTTAGCTGATGCGGGCGGCGATGGAAATTAATCAAAGCCATTTTTTTATTAATACCACAATTTTTACTTAGTTGTAAAGTCTGTTTCAGTACAACCAAATCTTTGATATTATAAATTAATCGTAAATCAATAATGAAATATATTTTTTTTCATTAATTTTTACAAAAATTACACAATTATTGCCAAAATTTCAACCAAAATATAAGAACACACATAAAGGAGACAATAACTATTAATTTACTATCGAAGGCTGACTATAGTGTAGGTTGACTAGACACAGGACTCAGGGATCCGATTGTCCAGCAGTTTCTCCTTGATGGCGTCGACGTTGAGGTCGGCGGCGGCGGGCCGCAGCGAGGCGGACGCGCTGCGCCCGATGCCGGCGGGCGGGGCTGCGCCGCGCGCGCTCCACGTCCACGACGCCCCAGGACCGTTGCAAGCCTGGGGGAAAGGATATTTTATATAACTAATTTATTTCATATTTAAGAAGAAGAAGAAGTGCTTTGAAATCTGTTCGGCAACCTCTTAGGTTACATATATTGAATCATTTTTACTATATTTCATTCTTTTACTAGATTCCATCAAATTAATTAATTATTATCATCAGGATTCCAAAAGAAAATAATATCGATATAAAAAAGCCGCAAATATTGATAAGCGTAAAATACTTTATATTTCCGTTAAATCAATATAATATATTATTAAATGCAGTAAATAATTTAATTACAAGCAATTAACACCATATAAACAGGAACGCGATTCATTTAAATGAAATCGTCGAATTATAGCAACAATTTAGTGTGTATTAATTTTATTAGTGTTTAAAATGTATAATGAAGTAGATGTAAATGGAAACATTTTATATATCAAAGCTGTAAAAAAATATTTACAATTAAAAATCTCCAACACGGAATTCTCTAAAAAGTAAACAAACGTCTAGTCAAGCTGATTATCTTCAAATGGTTAAGTTCGATAATTATTTTCTTGGATCATGGCTGAGAACATTTTCAATTAAGTCACCTTTGAAACAAAAAAACAAAATCAAAATCGGTCCATCCGTTTGGAAGCTACGATGCCACAGACAGACAAACAGATACACAAACACATGAAACTTATAACACCCGTCTGTTTTCGTTGTGGATTAAGCAGATTTTATCAAAACGCTATCCTAAGTAGATTCTTCAGTTACTTCAGTTATTACTTGTAATGCTGTTGACAAATGAAAGTCTCGAGTATGAACAAAAGAGTAGCCGCTCTATTTCGTTGAGCTACCCTCGAAATGAGACCATCTCATTACCTTGAAAAGTTATTATATAATCTTATGAAGTAGATTTACATCAATGTGAGCTTACTTGACAATTGCTTGTAACAAAGTGTGAAAATAAATAAAAAACATTGAATGAGGTATTTTTTTAATGAATCCTGTGTAAATTATATTACAATATTATAATTAAGGCCATTCGTGGTGCACGGCCACAAGTGTGTGACTGTAAACGACTGGTTGTGGGTTCGATCCCTACTCGACGAAATTAAATATTTATTTTAAATATATATTTTTATTTACCTCTTGTGTCTAGGAAATGAAAATTTCCGCCACTTAACACCCAATACCTCCAGATTTCGGTGGAAAATGGGGGATGGAGTGTCTTAGCACTAAGTTTCTTCTGCCTAGCCTGCTGTGTGCGGGATACAGCGTGACGCTGATTTTTTCTATTTAAATGTTCTATATTTTACGCTCAACACTATGCAATAGATATAATAAATAGCGACTAAGCATCCCGTTTACCAATTTTCATCTATTTTAAAAACAAAAATATGACCCCCCGTACATTCCCTCGAATGGAAACCGAACTCAAAACCATCGTGTGGTCTAAAATATACTTTCTTCGTATCCCACGTCAGCTTTGTCACTATATCTAATGCAATCGTTAGTATGAAAACAAGGAGAATGCTTACATTATATTCTCTCAACCTGCACACTACGAAATTCAACAAAATTTAAAACATCACGAATAAATAAACACGTTAGAGCTAAAATTTAGTTAATAATATAACTTCTATAGTGGTACACTCAAATACGACTAACTCGTGTGTTTCCTGGCGGGCGGAACTTATTAAATATTGCGAAGTTTCTAACACATTAGGGGGGTGGTCAGATCTAGCCACTAACTGTGCAAAACTTAAGTACGTACTATTCATATAATATGAAGTGTTATTTGTATATTATATTATATTATATTTGAGGCCAGTTGTGGCGCTTGGGTATAAGCGTGTGATTGTACTGTGTCGCGACGTGTTGTAGGTTCGAGTTTCACTCGTGGAAATGAATTATTTAATGTTATTTCTTCGCTTAAGTGTCGAGGTATAGCGCGGCGTTAAGTTGCGCCACTTAACCAATAATGCCTCTAAAATTCAGAATAATGTGACTTAAAACTAGGTTTCCAGGTTCCTTCTGCCTACCCTGCCGTGTGCGGGATGCAGTGATAAGTATTTTAACAAATAATTTGGATATTTAATCGGATCAACGTTTCTGAGACAAATCATACATTTACTTAATATATGTTCATTTTTATATCTACATCTCATCTACAGCGACGTAAAAATGAGATTGATTAAGAATATAGTAAAATTTTCACTATTTTTTTAAGCTCTATATCACATTCGACAATTTCAAGCGCGGCGCAGCAGTATCATATAATAAATGTAGAGTCGACTGTGTAACATTAAGTGGAAGACTTATTTGGAAGCCAGCAGATGCATTTTAGTGGAGCGGCGCGTGATCCGCGAAATATGAGCCAGAGCCGTTAACTTGGATATTGAAAGCACAAATCAATTCGACCTCTTATTTTCAATGTTAGCGATTTACTGTAAATCGCAGGAATAGTGTTATTTACGAGCGTAGAATAGCTGCAGGGCTTACACTTGTAGAGATTGAAATATATTGGGCTGCATTCGAGACCTGAACCAGAGGTGCTGGTGTCTCCTGAACTGGTTCGACTAGCTTTACTGGTTCTATGTCAAAGTTATTAGAAGAAAATCGATACAGTGAGGTGAATTACAATAGCAGCGGAAGGAGCTGCCCGGAGCGACGCCCGACGGACTATCAGAAGCCGATTAACGTTAGCAGACGGAGATTCCGCTGACGGGTTGATATTAAAATTCTACACGATCCGCGCTTTATCGGTCCTAAATTTAGTTAGCTGAAGTTCGATGTTTCTGTTTGACGAGGACTAGGCAAAGTAAATTTTCGAAGTAACTCTCGTACAAACGCGATAAAGTTTAATGTGGAGACGATGTCGAAATATTTAATTTAGCAGCGAATTAGTTCGGTGCGGTTTGGTGCCGGCAAATATTATAATTCGGGGCGGCCGCAAGCGAACTTCCTGCGCTCCAAGCGGTTGCGCCCCAGCCTGACTCACGCCTCGCGGATTTAGATTTATTCTATGTATTACCGCATCAAATTTGCAAAGCCGCTTAAGAAATCAGAAAATAATCTGCGTAACAACGCGCTAAGCTTTATCGCCGGGTATTAAACAAGGAATTTTCGACAAAAACGTATAATGAGATCGTGGGTGGTGCTCCATAAAAACGGGGCGGTGTAATAAAATTATTTTACTTTTGGAACAACGAGTCAGTCAATTTTGTCCATCGGAATTATGTGGGGCGTTAAAATAAAAGACGTTTCGGATTCCCGTGGGGTCGCGCGAGGGTATGATCTGCGAACGGCAGCCCGAGGCGGTGGCGTCCCCGGGGACACTTAGCAAATATTATCGGCTATCGGTGACGACGCATAAAGGCAAGTTATTGACTGACCGCAATAAAGATACCGCGACTGCTCCATCGCAAACATAAAACGACTGACTTCGAGATAAAATCTCCCCGAGACACAATTCACGGGCTCATAGGTTTATATGACATCGGGACGCTTTTATGATCCACTTGTCACTTTAAGTTTTACTGTTCAAATGAAACGTTCCATAGATAAGTTTTATGCAGTCTTATTGACTTAGCGAACCCTCTAACGTACTTGAAATTTTTCATACATTGTCATATTTTTAACGATTCTTTTACGACTTTGCTATATGTGTGATGTAAGGAGTTTGTGGATGATTGAAAATTATAGATGTATTTAGTATGTAAGACTATAGACAATGATAATATTTTTCAAATCAAATTATAACTGAAGGCAGTCATGGCGCAGGGGAACAAGCGTGTGACTGACTATAAACGAGACAGGTTATGTGTTCGATTCCCACTTGCGGATTTTTTTTTTTTATATTTTCATTTCTGCGATCTGGTGTCGGGCAAAGCGTGGCGTTAAGTTCTTCCACTTAACACGCAATGCGTCCAGAATTCGGCGGAAAAAGGGGAACGGAATTTTGAAGTTAAGTTCCCACTTTCCATCTACCAGCCCTGCACCGCACATAGCGGTATAGCGTCAAGATAAAAAAAAAAACTATAACTGTCCCCCAGTTGCTAACTCACGTACGTCCGCTGCTTTTATTATATTTTCACGGAAGGACTACATTCAAATTGTTTAACCAACGATTTATCAAACGGATGTTAGAACGGTACACAAAAGGTTCAGCTTAGTAGAATTAATATAAGGGAACAAATCGCGCGGCCGGAGTGAAAGAATTTAATTAACATCAGAGGAGGCCGGGACTTCCCCTGAAGGATGCCGCGATGTTGATTTCGCGGCAGTAAGGGTACTATTTAGAACAAAAAGTACAGATGAGATTACAAAATTGGTTCTGGTAGTACGATTGGACCAATTCGGTCAGTTCTAGTCGCTTTATCCACAAGTAATAGTGGGAGTTTTATTTTTCTTTTTGTTATATGTTGTATCGCGCACATAATAGCGGAGGCAGAGGGCACCTAATGTTAAAACATTCTTTCCAAATTTTTGAGAAATCGGAATATTAAGTTGCGGAACTCAATCGTTTTTTCCTGTTACAAGAGCGAAGAAATAAATATATTTCACTTTCCCCAAGCAGGAATCGAATGTCGTTGCACCACGACGGTTTATTTGAAAATTATGTTTGACATTGCAGTCACCCTCAGGCATCTCCCACACGCAGAATTATATATATCGTAGAATATAATATCTCCAGAGTATACTATACGTCATCATAGTAAAATAAGTGAATCATTTTATTATATATCGTTTAGGAATAAATAACGTGACGTCATTTGTCATTGTAATGGCGGTACGTGGACAGAGTCGTTTTGGAGATTAAAGTTTGTAGGTCCGGCAGTCTGTAATTTCCTGAACAACGAATCTACCACCCATAGCAATACATAAAGACTACAGTCGAGCCATCGTTGACGTTAATGGATATATCATATAAACATAAATTAAATTAAATCAGCTTCACGCTGTATCCCTCACACAGCAGGGTAGGCAGAGGGAATCTAGTGTTAAGACACTCCGTTCCCCACTTTCTGCCGAATTCTGGAGGCATTGCGTGTTGAGTGGCAGAACTCAACGCCACGCTTAGCCTCGACACCAGAGCGAAGAAATGGAAATATACATTTAAGTAAATATTTCATCTCCTCGAGTGGGGATCGAACCCACAACCAGTCGGTTTTACAGTCACACTTCGTGCCGCTGCGCTACGTCTGGCCTCCTATAAACATCAAGTAGATATATCACAAACACACATCTCCCTTTCACATTACATCATCATTATTATGGCAACACTAAAATTAGATCTGTGAGAACCTTTCTAAAAACAACACTGTAATGAAGCCCTAACAAAACAACAACCCTATTCAGGGAAAAATAAATATAATTATAGAGATATTCCTAAAGATATTCTGTCCCACTATTCCCTTTTATATTTTTACATGTTTATCTTCTTATATGAGCGTGTCTATTTTCACAATATTACTCTTATAATATAATATGAATGTTATATAATTTCAAGTGGGGACCTTGGAGCCGCGGCCTTATTAACATTTTGTTAAAACATATTTTCTTTTTTTAATTAGACTCTCGTTTACATTCATGTATTTTGCCCATTGACTCAAATATCAGCTGCTGCTGTTGATATGAGGACAAAAGGCAATGAGTGTTGGTTGATATGAATGAATTTATATGATAAATGAGGATCAAATAAAAAAATATTTGCAATACGTACAAAGGTTGGAGAGATCAGAACTATAATTAAATTTTAGAAATGTTATAGGTTGTGGCTTCGATTTCGTATACAGTCGCACGCTTGTGTATCTGCGCCACTGGACTACTGTACATATTATATATTATTGAGAAAATAAAAAAACAGTATGTTCTCAAAAGAAATATTTTAAAAAAGTCAACTTTTAAACTATATCCACAAGCCTAAACAAAATAAAAATATAATAATTGTTTCAAATTAAAAACCAATTTACGAAATTAGATAAATACCGATAATTTCGTGAAGTTATTTACTATTTAAAATAAGCTTTTTGTGGATTCGGTAGCAATTTAGTGAATTCTTTTAAAAAAATAATTTTAGTCTTTAATTCTAATTTTATTTTTTTCTTTTCCTCGGTGTATTTTGTTATCTAGATAATCTTTATTGAGGGCGTCATGGTGCAATGGCTAGATCTGCTTGTAAAAGTAACGGTTGTGGGTTCAATTCCCGTTACAAGAAATGAATTATTTTTATTTCTTCGCTCTGATAGGAAGACATTCAACGTACAGTATCTCAAAAATTGGGCAGTGCATGCGGAACGGAGTGTCTTAATACAAGGTTTCAATATCCAGCTTTATGCCTCGTTCTCCTCCTTTTTGAAGTTAATAAGGAACATTGAGTAGTAGGGCATCGTTCTCACCCCTGCTCATGCACTCTACACGCTTTTAGTAGATGAGGACGCAGATTGATGGCATACGTCGCCGGTAACGGCCGCTCACCTCATGTATTGCCGCTTGTTTATTGCAAGTCTCTTCTCATTGGGAAACCATTGATAGTGTACTTGTCAACGTTAATATTTAAGATGTTTTGTTATATATCTAATCCATAGAAAAATGTGCAAGTTATAACTTAAGATGATTATAGTTTAAAATTTTAATTTAAAATAAAAGAGATTAACAGCTTACCGGCGTGGTAAGCGGCGCCGGCGCGGTCCTCCCCGGCGAGGAGACCGCTAAGCACGGCGCACTCGATGTTTCACCTGCAACAAAAACAAAAACAATTTTTACACCTCTATATTTATTTACTTTAAAAGACAAATCGATCTCGATTCAGTCAGTTTCAAGAATTAATGGCGAAATTCATTAACACGTGGGCCGCGGTCGCCGGAGCGATAGCGGCTGCATAAATCTTCAAACAGCTTACTCGCTGCACGCTGGATTTGCTCGGCCCCGCCCGAGCGTCGGGACCGCGGAGAAAAAACAGTGATTAATGAGCGGCCCGAACGAGAGCGACATAAGCCGGGACCGGGCAAATAAGTAATTGGGCACCGACCAGCCACCACTCCACCGTAAATATCTTGAATTTTGAATTTAGGGTACGTTTGTAAGATAGAGTCGTCCGTCATCCTGACTTCCGGCAAATTGGGTGCCGCCTAATTGCAGATGAAATAGTTTACTGTGTACAGCTGAGCACACTGTGCAAACGGAACTAAAGTAACGAACCACTATTTGCACTATCGTAAAATATAGCTGAGAGGAAACGTAGTGGACTGGAGTGAGTAAACACGAAATATTTAAACACCGCGGGGCTCGAGGGTGATATTTTTCGCTAGAAATTGCGATACGAAATCTCGCAAAAGCATCTCGAATCGAAAGTCCAGCTACATGAGCAGCGCCGACATGACAGCCTCGTGACAGCTGAGATAAAACTTTTGCAGCCCGCGGAGTGCTGCAGTAAATTTAGTATCGCTGACACGACACTTTATAGCGCTCCCACTTGTTTGCATTACTTAATTTATTTCACAGGACGCTCTTAGTTGTCGTCCGTTGCTCGAATATTTTCGCAAACCTTTCAAGTTGCATGATCTATCGTTGTGTTTAATTTGTAAACTTTACTTACATAAAATCTGTATTTTGTGTCCTTTTTTGAAAAAAAAAATATATTTAAAATAAAATAAATCAGATTCACGCTGTATCTTGCACATTGCGGGGTAGGCAGGGGGAACCTAGTGTTAAGATACTCCGTTCCCCACTTTCTGCCGAATTCTGGAGGCATTGCGTGTTGAGTGGCAGAACTCAACGCCGCGCTTGTCCTCGACACCAGAACGAAGAAATGGAAATATAAATTTAAGTAAATATTTCATATCCTCGAGTGGGGATCGAACCCACAACCAGTCGATTTTACAGTTGCGCCACGACTGGCTTCATCTGGATCTTTAAACGTGTATTAAATGTATTTCCATTTGAAACATTTAATCTTAGTCGCGAATACCGTAGATGTGTACAATTTTTTAGAAAGTACCAACTAAAAGAATAGCTGTCATGTCTAATAAAGAACTACGCATAATGAACAAATAATTTCGAAGTGCGAATTAATTTGCAATATCTGGAATAAGAGTTCGTCTAATAATTACATCTCACAACTGTCTTTGTTAGTCGCGAGACGCTCGTTATTTTCCGCCGCGGCAGGTAGATCTCTCCGGCGACAAGCAATTAGCGTTTGAAAAGAAATAGTTTTTCGGAATTCTGAAGGATATAAGGACCGGCACGAGGGGGGACCTTGATTGGTGCGGGGAGGGGATAGGAGGGTCGAGAGGGGAGAGGAGAGGACGCGGGACAAATAATTAATTGCGAGATAGAGTGCAGCGTCACGCGCTCTCATTAGCCCGGCTTTCGGCTCCTCCACGCTACGGATGTGAGTACTTAATATCATATATTAAATATAGGTATCTATTTAATATATTATATATATTCTAATAAATCAAAATATTGGTAAAAAATAAAATGAAAGAAAACAAAACATTTTAAGAAATATATATTAGATATTTTCATTAAAACAATATACATACGTGAGCTCAAAAACTATACAGATATCGGACGGAAGAGGTTAGTTAATAGGAAGTCGAAGAAGGGCGGGACATTAGTTAGCGAACAATTGGGGCGTGTGTTATTTGCGGTGTACGCGTTTAGTGTCGGTCGGCGGTCGGCGGCCGCGGCGAGTCGCGCTCCGTTCATAAATAACCACTATCGAGGTATACCAGTATATGGTCGTAGTGTATCTCCATACCTTGCCCTAAATGCTCTACATTTCGGAAGTCATTTCGCCTTTTGGTTACATTTTTTGGCAAAAAATTTTGCTTTGCCGTATCTTTTAAATTGTGGTTTACTGTTAATAGATGCTGTAATGTGTATAATTACAGATTTTAGTTTATCTTTATTGTGGATTTCGATTGGTGTTTTTACTATAGAGGAAAAGAGAAAATCTATATTTAATATATTTATAAGTATTAAGCCTTATTAAATATTAGTTCACACTATGTAGATTTAGGGATTACTGTACTAAATATACTTTAACCGTTAAGTTAATTAATCAAAATGTACCTAAAAAAAATAAAACAAAAAACGATATACTGTAAATTTAAATCATAAAAATCATATTCAGATTCACGCTGTATCCCGCACACAGCCTGGTAGGCAGAGTGAACTTAGTGTAAGACACTCCGTTCCCCACTTTCTGCCGAATTCTGGAACTCAACGCCGCGCTTTGCCTCGACACCAGAGCGAAGAAATGAAAATATAAATTTAAGCAAATATTTCATCTTCTCGAGTGGGGATCGAACCCATAACCAGTCGGTTTTACAGTCACACTTTGTGCCGCTGCGCCACGACTGGCCTGGACTGGATTTGTAAATTTCATAATCCTAAAAGCTATTAATTTCTAAAAAGACATAAAAATGTAGAAGCGACAGTTGAAAAGGATTTTATTGAAAAATATTTAGATAGCAGTGCGGTGCGGCGTCATGAATATAGATGGGTTTAAATATTCAGAGCACTAGCAATCGAAACGCGAACTTTGTCGTATCCGCAGCCGCTCCTCGCCCGCCCTCACTCGCGCCCGCCCTTACTCGCTGCGCTACCGCTACGCGTAGGATTAGAAAAAAAATACAGATATTTTTTTTTTGTACATATAATACTTACATTATTTTATACTGAAGCCATTAGTGGCGCACAGGTGTAAGCATGTAAATAGGACAGGCTGTGTGTGGTTCCCATTCAGACAATTACATTATTTTCATTTTCTCGCTTCTGTGACCAAATTTGACGTTTGGTGCCATAACTCAGCACGTCTTGATCTATCCCGCTATATACAGAGTTAGTCGTAAAATTGATAAGAAAACGAAAAGTTTTTCAGAAAAACAAAATTAACAGCCGTCCAATCCAGACACATGCTCTACACAACGTCAGCGTCCCAATAGTCATCAAAAATTATATAAGTATCTATTTATATATATCCATAGTATATGTGTATATTTTGGCGTGATTTTCCATCTGAGCGCGTTCCCTTCGCTCGTTCTGTCATTCACGATCGACATATGTAAAAGGAGTGACGCAACGCTCGGTGACGGTAGAGTTAACCCAAACAATCATTTGTCAGTCGCGTCCACGCGTCATATCACTCGCGATCATCGTGACAGGGCTGTTGGGCGGCGGGGGACCGTTGTTGACAACAGTCATCACAGAGTACAAACAAAAAGATGGAACAGTACATCTGGCTGATGAAGAAGTAAAAAATTAATTTGTTATGATGCAGCTTCACGCTTTTCCCGTAAATTTTACCCTATGCAGAGGGAACTTAGTCTTAGGATATTCTCTTTCCCAGTTTCTGGCCGAATTCGAGGTATTGCGGGTTGAGTGGCGGAACTCAAAATCGCGTTTTTTTGCCAGAACGGAATGAAAAATAGTGATTAAAATTGGTAATGTTAAATTTTATTTTGTATGTACTACTATTTATTTACGATCGTCATGAGAAGAAACATTACAGCATAATCAAATTATTTATAGTTATGTTTATAGACTGAATGTTTTTCCAATAAAAAGCAATCACAGCATGTACTAATAAAATTACATTGGGCATTAATAGCATAAAGATTAAAGTCATATAAATGTACAAAAATCTTAGAAAAATGTCAAAAACATTAATTAAATGTCTTGATATTGCATTAATTTAATTTACGTTATTGACATTATGTCTAAAATATTTTGCTATAATACATTTTAGGTACCGTAGGTAACTAAGCGTGAAATAATACTTCAAGATAATAATATAACTAACATCTCCGCATAGCTCGATATCAACTGGATAAATAGAAGTTCCTTTGTTAGAAGTTCAATTACCAATTAGAGTTTAATTTTATTCGAAAATTAATCTTATATCATGTCCTAATCATTCAGCTCACCTACTCAGATACCTCACGAAATGATGTGTATTCTTTTTAACATTATATCTTGTATACACGTTATTTATTCATCTCCAAGCAATAGAAGAAACAAATTAAACTTATCTGTACCCAATCCGAATGTTATCCTCACCGAGAGAGCACTGATTAAAAATATATTACATATTACATACATACAAAACTACGTTTTTGCGTACATGATTATTTTCATAAAATAACATTTATTATTATGTAAATAAATTTTATACGAAAACAATGCTCGAACGAGGTTATTGCGGTAGAAATTTATGAGAATATCAAAATTAAATGAGCCAGTGAAATAATCGGGATCTGTTTCGCGGCGGCCATTATGCTCGGCACAATCGCCTAGCCGTTGAGGAATGGTGAAA
>JAATLQ010014699.1:0-57746 GCA_013421005.1 Heliconius erato x Heliconius himera | reverse complement strand
TCTTGTATCCCGCACACTGCAGGGTAGGCAGAGGGAACCTAGTGTTAAGACACTCCGTTCCCCACTTTCTGCCGAATTCTGGAGGCATTGCGTGTTGAGTGGCAGAACTCAACGCCACGCTTATCCTCGACACCAGAGCGAAGAAATGGAAACATAAATTTAAGTAAATGTTTCATCTCCTCGAGTGGGGATCGAATCCACAACCAGTCGGTTTTACAGTCACATTTTGTGCCCCTGCGCCACAACTGGCCTCAATAAAGAAAGGAAAAAAATAATCTGGACCGAAGTTGTTGGTGAATCTGATAGCGAAATACTATCAACTTTATAAACACATCACTATTATAAGGCAGGATCCTTCACCCTTTCACGATGAGCCTACGTAAATAAGGGAGGGCGACAGGACTACAAAATCCCCATAGGTCCTTTCTGTCTAATGTAGTATGGTCATTGGTCGTAGTGTTTTCCAAGTGCACAATCTCATCCGAGGTAGAAACTTTATGGTAAAACTTTTCTTTACAATATTATTAAAACACCGGGAGTATAATGGGACTATAATATGATTATTATAAAAAAAAATAATTTTCATTTCGTACAGTTTCTTCCAATAATCATTTAAAATTATATTTTTAATAATATATATAAGTAGCCAGAAAACTTTTAAATTAAGTAAATTGAAATAATCAACTTACAGTAATTATTAGGTATTAAGTCAGGTTCAGCATCATCATGATCGGCGGTCTTCTCCTGCGGGGCGGGGGGCTTGCGTGGTTTGCGGCGGCGTTTAGCGGCGCGCCATGCGGTTAGTGCCAGCGCGAGCGCCGCGCCTGCACCAGCTACTGTAGCGCCTGCTGCGCCCGCTGCTCCTGCGCCGAGAGAGCTTTCTGATGCTGGAAAAGAGAATTGATATAAAGTATTTTGACATATACTATGGCTGAAAGTACCAAGAAAGTTTAATATAAAAACATATTTACGCTCACTTATTAAGAAAACTCATAAAAAATTTAACGTAGCCGGATATGAACCCGCGCCTCAAAGGACACTGTGGAAGCAGTAAAGAAACTGTGCAAGTAGTTGGTCGGAGCTAAGTGTGGAATAACTCTTTAAAAATGGAAAAAAAAATATTTCCTCTCTTTATCGATATCTCTTTATCAATAACTATAATTAGTGTGCACACTGCTTTTATTTATTGTATTTGAAATAATTTACCCACATTAACTTAAATAATCTCCATCGAACAAAAACAGTAATACGTTACGACAACAAAGTTCATCATTTACTGTTCGTCGGGTTTCATTAGCATAGCATTCGAAGTGGCAGCAAAAACAAAAGCACGCTTGGATCCACAGTTATTTGCAAATCACCGCTTCGGCGGCTAGTGTCGCGAGTGTCGCGAGTGTCGCGAGTGGCGGGAGTGTCGAGTGTCGAGTGTCTCCCCCGCCCTCGCTCTCGCCGGATTAGTTCAACATTCGTCACATAGCACTTTCGGCTGTAATTGAAATACCGCACTCGGACTGCGGAATTACGTCCGTAATGGCTTTAAATTGTGAACGCTACCCTTGTTGCTGTCATCTTTGTTTACCTCTTGAACATTTTAAATTGGCAGAAGCTATTTACTTGAAGGCGATGTGTTACGTTTTATTGAAATTATTTATTTATTAACGCTATAATTTATTGATAGATTTATATGTAGTTAGCTTAAAAAATATTTTCTACGTAAGTACTGTATTGGGAGAATAGATATGGACATATGGAAACTTGGCATATTTTTTTATATACCAAGCTTGGCATATTCTTTATAGGTAGTAAAAATAATAGACGTAAAATTAGCTTAGTTTTTCACCCTTTGCTCCATTATAGAGCCATTGCTTATGTGACTTTGATTAATGTTTCACGTTTTTTAACAAAACCAGGGAAGCAAATATTTTAAATTTGAACATTTTATATGAACTCACCATGGGGCCAGTCGTGGCGCAGAGGTACAAAGTGTGATTGTATAATCGACTGGCTTGAACCAACGTTCAATCTCCACTCCAGGAGATCAAATATTTATTTAAATTTATATTACCATTTCTTCGCTCTGGTGTCGAGGCAAAGCGCGGCGTTGAGTTCCGCCACTCAACACGCAATGCCTCCAAAATTTGGCGGAAAGTGGGGAACGAAGTTTCTTAACACTAGGTTCCCTCTGCCTACCCTGCTGTGTGCGGGATACAGCGTTAAGCTGATTTGATTTATATGAACTCACAGCCATCGTGAGCAGTTAGACATCAACTTATGTACCTAAAATATATGTTTGCTGTTATTGTAGAAATCTACAACATTGATAAAACCTAAAGTACATTCCTTTGAACGTCTTCTACTCCGCATCGAACTACTTGATTACTAAACGACTTTCATGTAGGAAATTCTTGATGGAGACCATTATCTAACTTATCCTCGGAGTCTTTAGGAACGAGAATGCACACACAGAGTTCCAATAAGGAGGAGGTTTTATATAATAGAGGGTCGTTAGGCAGCGGCCAGTGTGATTAACTTTGAATGGGTCACCAAGAAACCAATTCTCGCTGGATACGGAAACTTTTTTAAGTTTGCGCATTTCTTAAGCTTGGCAACTATATAACCTTCTGATAAATAAAAAAAGGTTTTATTTTTAGCTGTGATTTGAATAGACAGACCATTCTTTGAAATGATGATGATGGAGCTATAGATGACGTTCCAACGACATTTTACCGCGCGTCTCAGGTTCAAAATTAATTAAAATAAAATTATATTTATACACACATCAGGGTAGGCAGAGGGAACCTAGTGTTAAGACACTCCGTTCTCCACTTTCTGCCGAATTCTGGAGGCATTGCGTGTTGAGTGGCAGAACTCAACGCCGCTCTTAACCTCGACATCAGAGCGAAGAAATGGAAATATAAATTTAAGTAAATATTTCATCTCCTCGAGTGGTCGAACCCACAACCAGTCGGTTGTGCAGTCACACCTCGTGCCGCTGCGCCACGACCGGCCTACTTTTTTTTTTATATTTATACTTTTGCTATTATAAAGCAGAAAAGAACATGTTTGGTGGAACATAATAATTTCAGAAGCTACAGAATCCTTTTGCAGGTTTTTTTTAGAGTTGGATTGTCTATTTAGAGACGGAGGCTTTAGATCTTAATATATCACGTTAAATGTCCCAATGTACATGTATGTATGTATGTACTATGCACAACTCTTATTTATTTCCCTTTGACTATGCAAGCGAAGTCGTGGCCAAAAGTTAGTATTGCATTAAAATTGTCAACCAATATGTCCACAAAATTATTTAAAACTTTCCTTCTAAATTTATACATCATGAAATATTTTCACAACATCACGCCTAAAAATCATTAAGAACAATGCGAAATAACAGAATCGGGCAATTACTTTGGAACAGACAAAAGACATTTAAGCAAAACAACTGTTCGGAGTTTGGGCGATATCTCATCGGGAGTGGAGCAGTTACGGCGACCTAATTACGAGGGGCTAATTAAAATTAATACACTCGAAGAATGCCCTCGCAATTCAACTTATTGTAGATAGAAAGACAGTGTTGGAAATCAAATCTGTATGGATGTAGAGTTGCTTTAGCAAAGAATTTAGTCAATATAAATATTGAATGTATATGACTAAAACTTCACGCTGTATTCACATAGTAGTGTGGCGGTGCGTGTGGTACTCTTAACAATGGGTTCCCTCTAACCCATTGTTAAGAGTACCACACGCACCGCACATTTTTCGATTTAATTGCGACTAACGTCTTAAAAAGCAGACCTCTATACCTACATGTATGTGTATTACATAATAATACCTGAACATAAGTAACGAAACGTCACGAATTTCTATATAAAGACGGAGAATTGAGTGTCTTGGTATCTTCTCCTTGACTATCTTATGTTAGATAAAATATTAAGCGGTATGCGTCTAGTCACTGTATTCATATAGATTTAGTACTTTATTTAGTTAGCTCCAACACCATCTGTGCCTCAATATGCTAGCGGGAAGGCCTGCGCTGGACATTTAGTTATTAAAGGGAGTTCCCGTACAACTTCTTCATTCGCATTGTTTTCGTTCTGTTTAACTTTAACGCGACTTTCTTGGTCTTGTTATATGAAATTTTGGATTAATCGAATAGTAGGTTCATAATAAATAAAACACTTTCTTTATTATTGTAGGACATAATCTATATATATAAAAGGACTTGTGCTGACTGACTGAGGTAAGACGCACGCAGAGCCGTAACCGCTGTGCGTAGAAACGTGAAATTTGGACAGATGTTTATTTTCATATTCTGAACATCCACTAAGAAGGGAATTTGAAAAATTTTAACCCTAAAGGAATGAAATAGGGGTTGAAAGTTTGTATGGAATTTTTTTTTAATCTGTACCGATTTTTATAAAATTCGAAATTCAGACTCTTAAAAATATTTCATTGAACACGTGTTTCATGGTTTTTAAGAATTCACTCCCTAAGGGTTCAAATAAGGGGTTGAAAGTTTATATGGAAAAATCTTTTAAATTGCCACCGATTTTTAAAAAAAATTAAATTCAGACTGTTAAAAATATTTTATTGAACACGTGTTTCGTGGTTTTTTTAGAATTCACTCCTAATAAGCGGGCGAAGCCGCGCGCGCCCTCTAGTTACTTATAATTTTGTAATATGTTTTAAAATATTTTATTTAGGTATAAATAAATATTTAAGGAAGAGTTTATTATTAATATTGAGATAATATTTTAAATTTATGTATTCCCCTTAAATCTTATGTATAAATTATGCGAATATTCTGGTCTAGTGTTTTTATTTATTTTCCAGATGGTAGCACTCAATGTCATGTTTTGCCTTTTTATTTTAAGTATTATTCAAAGTCTCTAGAGAGTATTAGGTGACAAAACGCCATGACCGTTATAACTTACTATAGCGGGAAAATGAAAAGAATTCATTCCCACGAGTGGGAACCGAACCTACCACTACCGTGTTTGCAGTCAGACACTGTCACTCTGTTCCAACATGATCTTGAAATATATATAATAATAATATGTACATATCGTTTATTTTATATTTATTGTTTATAGAATTACGAATTCAATTAGTGCTTTCATACTACTATTTCAAGAGAGTAAATGCACGGGTTGCTTCTAAGATGGCGGTCTAATATTGATGTTGTAATACCAATACGTATTGAAGGTAATGGAAAGCGATTTGAATGTTCGCAGCTCTTAGTTTATAGAAACAATTGTGGAAGCGTCTAATAAATTTACTAACAGTTTGAGAATACATTCTGCACTTACCAATCCTTCTGGAATATAGAATGTATTGAGATGTTATATGGAATATGTCTGGTAGGCAATATGAAGCGTTGAATTCCGTAATACTACACACACACAATGTCTCGAAAATTGGGCGGGAAGTGTGGAAAAATGTCACGAGGTTTTTTCTGCCAACCCTGCTGTGTCCAGGATACAGCGTGAAGGTTATTGTAAAAAAAAATGTTTGCCACAATGAATTGTATTATTGTAATTGCGGCGTTGAGTTCCGCCAATCAACACAATATGATTTCTCGAATTTGAAGGAAAAGTACATAGGCAATTTGACGTTTTCAGGACGCGTGATAAAGCGATGTATTTTTTATGTAAGCCTAATTTACTAATATTTATATTATATATTCCATTATTTCTAAATATCGCCTTTACACCCATAGATATGACCGTACTTAAGAGAACATCATTTGATTTTGTTTCTGATTAACGATTATACTAGACGGTGTCTCCGGTTGAATTCAAATAAAACTGCAAACGACGTGGATTTATTACATAGGAGACAGAAATCGAGGCAAGGTTTGTATTTAAGTATTGTCACTGAATATACTATAATATAAATATTAGAATATAGATAGATTCAAAATGTGCGTAACAAAAAGCAATAAAATTATTACACATAACTGGATTCTGTCTGTGATTTGTTGGTTCGCCTAATACAACTATTATGACAAAGATAAAGAGTTTGTTTAGTTAAACCAGCTAATCGCAGGAACTACTGGTTCGAATTGAAAATATATTTTTGTATTCAATAGTCCCAATATGGAGAAAGGCAGTAAGTAGACTATTTTACACCACTTAAACCATTTGGATGTAATTATTTGTACCTGTGGTAAAAAATATTTCAGAGACTTTAGAATATGTTATTCCACACTTTAGTTATTTTCCTTTGACTACGCGGGCGAACGCGCAGATAAAAGCTAGCATATAAACAAATCTAGTGTTAAGACGCGTCTTTCTATATATATATATATAAATCTCGATAACTAATAAATTTTACGATTTTCAAAATACATTCATAAAATTCCTATCATACAACAGACATGATGAAATAAGTAAAAACTAGCAGCGGTATACTAGTACTTGATGGCTTTAAATGCACATATTTAAATAAAACCAAGCTACTCCAAGGCACAGCAGCCAATCTCAAGCTGTTTAAGCAATCCAGCTAATGAGCGTAAACTCATCGTATAAAGAGTATTTGAATTAATTAACCAGCTCTCATCCTGTCTACGTTTTATATTTAAGCTGTATGTTTTTTTTTATATAATGACGTGGGTTATATGCATAGTTATATATTTTTTTTATATTTAGGCACCTACTTTTTTTTTGGTGTGTAAGTAGAAAAAAGATTTTTTTTATATTAAAACCAGGAGGCAAACGAGCTCGCGGGTCATCTGATGAAAAGTGATTACCGCTGCCCATGAACCAGAGAAACCATCTATCCGTTGCGGACTTTTAAGGAATTTGTTGATACGCCAATTATCATAACTTTGTGGGAACACGTTTTGTGGTAGGTGGTTCCACAATATACAAGGCCGTGGAAAGAACGATCTGGCATACAATATGATAGTTGTGCTGACCCAGGGACCCAAACGGTGAGAATGACAGTATCATTCTCCTCTCTTCTCCCTGTCTCTCTTTCAGTTCATTTAGATGGTGGAATACGGCCAATATAATTCCTTTATTATTTTCGTAGGCGCTTGGAACTTATTAAGTTTAAGACGTGTCTGACAGGATGTTAAAACCACGTTAAGTGTCTGGCAATTGATAACATAATTTCAAAAATTATTCCTAAGAAAGTATTAAATAATTAAAATAAAAAAATAGTCCTTATAATTTAACGAAAGTAAGGTACTATTAATTAACTTTATTTACTTAATAACTGCCTAAATAACCAAAATCCGAATTTCATATTAGTAGGTACTATCAGGATAGTACCTACTTACCGATGTTGGGTGTATGCGGGCAGAAACTTTCTGGTTTTATAACATAACAAAGCTCTGGCTTATTGTGGCTCTTGAGCCATTAGTAATGATGTATTAAAAATTCTGTTTGACTCGTTCTGAAATGTCACGTGAATGTTGTCACGTCACATAGAAAATGACAAAGGAATAGTTATTTTTTTATATTTTCTTTTAAATATAACAACTTCCAGCATTGTACATTCACAATTTAATAATTTAAAAGCTTCACTATTACTATTTACATTTTAATTTAAGATACGATTTTTTTTTATTAGTGTTAAGTGACTCTATTCCCCGTGCAAGGAATTTCAGACATGGCTTGTAGAGTGGCGGTGGCGGTCAACGTAACGCTTTGTCTTACCATCAATTATCCCGATTGAGAATTGAACTCATAACCGTCGTTACCCACTGCGCCATTGCAGCCACTGCGGTACTTATTATTAATTATTATTTGCCAACAAAAATGCATAAAAAGGGTATGTATGAAAGGATTTCCACTTCTACACGATAGCCCATTACGTTCTACCAGTACGGCTTGGCGTGTCCGCGCTGCATGAATATTAAACCGCGGCTGTTAACTGAATTATCTTTTATACAAATATATTTTTTACAGCTTTCAAGTGAATCTTACATCTGGAATGAAATGTCCTCTTACTCTTTATATATGCTTTTTCTATATTTTGAAAGTGATATTATTCAAATTTTAAAAATATATCGTGTTAGTGTTTAAAAAAAACATACAACCTGACTAAAATACATTTTTTTTTGGCATGGCAAATACAAATATCATTTTACCACATTTCACATTGTAAAATATATAATTATATAATTTAACAAAGCATAATATAGTATTATACTTATTAAGAAAACGTATAAAAATTTGATCATCTAAGTGTGGAATAACACTTTAAAAATGTTTAAAAACATAATATAGTATAGTTCAAGTGAGCACATTACAATCGCAATCGATTCGTTCAGGATTAAAGGAATTGCATCGACGATGCAGCCAGACCTGAATCCCCTCCCCCCGTCGTGGTCGGCCGCACGCGGTCAATCTGACACCGTGTGAAAATTAAACTTGTCTGATACGAGGTATCTCTCAGTACTAAAGTAAGTATTTTTAAAATATTCTGGTATATAAGGTAAATGCTTACGTCTTGTATATTTGATTTCGATGGCTATTATCGTCTTTATATTTCATTTTAAATTTTATTCTTTATTTTTTTATGCTGACAGTGTTAAAATATTTTGTTTTCCACTTTTTTGCTTTTAAAAAAATGTTATTCAAATATGATTTAATTTGTAAAATAATTGTTTCATAGTAATTACTATTTGTAATTTGTAACTTATTTGTATTAACAATATTATTATTAAATATTTTTTAGAGACTATGAACATACACTGAAATTTTCAAAGTTCTAGACAAGTTGTTCTTTTAAAAATATATTTAATAGTAAACCAATACAATAATATTAATATTAATAATTAAATGTAAGTTCTCACTCATATACCTAAAGCAACACACTTATTTTGCTGTTTTCGCTAATTCAACTGACAGAAAGACATTACAGAGTACATACAGATTGTGTATAATCAAAATCGTATATAGTCAGAAATAGACCAACAGAAATGCGTGAATCTAGCACGCTGCTAACGAAACCGATACCGCCATTACCGAAGGCCTGAATTGTTCGAGATCGCATCGAGTTTACTTCAATAATTAATGAAGGCTGGCCAGGTGCGTCGGGGTATGCAAATTTCATAGTTCCAGCCGAGACTACGACCGTATTGGGGCAATATATCTTGGCCGTCCAGGTGGTTACGTCTTAAACAGGTACATTTTCACCTAATCGATACCTGTTGTCTGCAGGCTATATATTTTATGTAGTTTGGCTTAGTTTATAGTCTTAGTGATCGTTTTTTGGATATTATGGAGGACTAAAAAGTCTTTCTATGCTATTTTTTATGTATAATACAGATATTATATATTACAGTGACAAAATAAAATTATTAATAATAAATATTATTTTATATAGTGTGAAGCTGATTTTATTATTTTAAAATATTTATTATGACAACATATAAAAATTTGAAAGTACCGGGATTCGAACTCACGCTTCTTTGGAAACCGTCCAAGCGTTTTGACCAACTAAGCCATATGTTCTCATCGAGCTACACGAAGTTCTTATACGCTTGTTACGACTTATGTTGTTAGCATCTATCCAATTACTCAACACGAATCGCTACCAGAATTCATCGGAAAGTGGTGAGCGGAGAGTCTTAACCCTAGGCTCTATCTACCCTGCTACATGTAAGGTACAGCGTGAAGCTATTAAAAACTTATACAATTTCGTACGTACATATATTGTCTGTCAGTCACTCAGTAACAGAATAAAATAAATAGTACCAATAAAACATTATTTTACGCTTATTGCAAAATAACCTATGTAAAAATTTTGGCGAAGAAAAAACTTCGACACGAGATGTTATCGGGGGACTTTCTAACTTTTTAACTTGATATCTGTTACGAAAGTGGATTCAGCTAATCAATACTAATTCGATAGGTTTTTTCTGTTATCATTCCCGTGGAGGACCTCGTTATGGAGAAATTGGTATAATGAAATTCTAAATCTTTTTTTTTTCGACAAAGCAAATCTTATAAAAACTTATTCTTTTCTATTAAACTAAGATGATGTAAGAAGATTGATAAATGAAATATGCCGTCGTGTTATAAACGTAAGGTGGGTTCAATTTCTATTTGGATGTTTTTTATCCTTTCCTCGTTCTGGCGAAAGTGGCGAACATAATGTCTTGACAGTAGGTCTCCTCTGCTTACGAGGGGATACGAGGTTATGTAAAAAAAAAATAAACGATATCCACGCTATATTTGAGTAACCATTGACAGGGAAACTACACTCTTACCATGGATTTAGAAGATTGAATCTACCATCCTAGTACTATTCACGCAACCTAACTGCGTCACGATTGCATCATTTTTACTTATTTAATACAACTTTATTATACTATGACTTGTCTGGTCCAAAGGTCTAGACCAAACACGCTCTTGAATCTAACACCATCCATTGCTATACATAAAATTATACTGGCAACTACAAAAAACTCGCTTTTCCGAAGAATTTTCACCAAATAAGCGAAATTTGGGATAAACATGTGATGAAACTATGAATATAGAGGGTGTTTTTTGCAAGTACGCCCACAATCCACATTTTATTAGTTTTCTATACACCCGCGGTCTGTACGTCTCGCGACAGAACATTTCCATTTCCTTCATCCATCACGATATGACGCACTTGATGCGAAAATACAATATATATTGAAAAAACTCTGATATGCTATAAAAATTGCACAATTCTATCTATTTGTGTATTTCTGTCTTGGAATAATTTAAAACATTTTTTTTGCTCAAATAAGAACCACCAGAGTATAGATAGCTTTATTTTGAAAACCTACCAAATGTACGCATTGGCAAAGCGGGGACAGAACAGAGAAAAGAGTAGGTCTGGAATTCACAATCAATGCGCCCAATTGCATCAGAATGGACTGGCCTTATAGTTTATTTTCATAAAAATAAAATATCTTCAAGACAATAATAAAATATCGTTAACTTGTTACTTTTATCAATAGCAAAAACTAAAAAAAATGCACAAAAAATTGACAGCGCAATTTGTTGCTAACTTGTATCAAAAAAAGGTAACATTCATATTATTTTAATTCGCCATAATGAGTTCCAGCAGGAAAGACGAAGAAGTGCATTGTAAAATGGCCACCGAAGCCAACTCTTCGCTCGTAAGTTTTAGGTACTGCTCCAAGCTTAAGAGTATCAATATTTATATTTGTTGTAAATTGACTAGTTGATATACACTAATATAAAAGATAATACTATATGGTTTTATAATTATAAACATATCAGTTCAACAAACTATGTGTTATACCTGTACTACAAAACATGAAAATAGAATTCGTTCCGTGAAGAAAAATAACCGCATTCAGCACCGGAAATTACTTGGTTCTTTCATAACAAAAGTAGTTCACTATCTGTCTGTCTGCAGTACAGCGGAGTTATGGCAGATGAATTAATATTCAGGGGATACGCGATATTGAAGCATTGTAGCTTAGTGGGATGAATTATAGACAGCTGATGCGATACTAATAACTAACTGATGTTTTGCCAATAGTTTTACTATCAACTGTCGCGGCTTCGCCCGCTTGAACTACATAATTATTAATTTGTTATTCTGCATTATTTTCCTTTTATAATATTATTATTAGAAAACGAAAATAATGCAGAATAGCAAATTAATAATATTATTATTATGTTAAAATCAATATCTATACCTTATAGGTAAAAGAAAAGTAAAGTTTCAGTCAATTCAATAAAAGTTATTTGCTACAGTTTTGTTTGTTGTTTATAAACCGATTAAAATAAAACAAATACTAAATATTAATGGCTATGGGATAATGTTAAGCTTGCCAAAATACAAAAGTTGTAATTAAATCGGTTAAGCCGTTTCTCAGATTTACGTGAACAAACGCACATACAAACAGACAACAAATTAAAAAAAATGTATTAGATTTTCCTTCAATAATATACAGATGTATAGGACTAAGTACAATAAATATAAAATTTAGACTAAAAAAATACAAATAATTTTGTAAACTTTTTCAATAATGAAAGACATCATTCTGATTGGTGGAGTTAAAACTTAATATTAAAAATCCCAGCTTCACGCTGTATACTGCTGTATTCGCTGTACGCCGACACTGCCGTTGTAGACAGAGGGAGCCGAGTGTTAAGACACTCCGTTCCCCATTTTCCATTGAATACTGGAAGTATTGCATTTTGAGTGGAAGCGGAACTCAACGCCACGCTTTGCTTCGACACAAGAGGGAAGAAATTAAAATATAAATTTAAATAAATATTTAATTTCCTCGATTGGGGATTGAACCCTCAACCGGTTACGTTTACAGTCGCACACTTATGCCCCTGCGCCACGAGTGGCCCTAATTTAAATATTATGAATTATAATTAACTCTTAAGACACAATTAAAACAACCTCCACACATCATTTAGATATCTGATTGAGAGATATCAGGATTAGTATGAGCATCGCCGCTATCAAGCTGAAGTGAACGTGGAATACAGAGTGGAGTCACGCGTGGAGGTTGCGTGCTTGTTAAGAGATGAAGTAACCCCTTTATACAATATATTTACGTACATTTATGTTATTGACTAATTCTACCAACTAATTGTACCTCGCAATGATACGTGCGTGTTTGAAATTTGTGATTAAATCATTATTCTCTTCAAATGTTTACCCATTCAAAGAAGGTAAGAGCTTAGTTTTGAGGGAATGCTGTAATAAAAGAGAGTACAATACTTGTATAGGAATATACGCTTATTTAGGCCATCGTGGTCTGGTCTGGCCAACAATAAACGATAGAGTTGTGGATTCTATCTCCATTCGGGGAAATACCTCTTGTCAACTAAGCGAAACGTTGTTTTACGCCAGATAGACATATTGTTCTTAAAATTGGGCGGAGCGTGGAGAGCCGAGTGACTAAGCACTAGGCCCCTCTACCTATCCTGTTATGCACAAAAAAAAAGAAGTTGAATAAGAATATACATAGAACCGGTAGTTGGTACAAAATATTCAACGTCAATATCAGCATCGTTTATATCTCAAAATATTTCCTTTGAAAAATATATTTCCAAAAACCATTTTCATTTTTAATATTTTCAGAACAATTTGGCCCGAAATTGGGAGCTTACGAGAATCCACGACAATCGTTTCATTGAACAATTTGAAAATGAAATTTCTTCTGCTCACAATATTTTAAAAAATAAAACTCTGGCAAAACGAAACTTAATTATCTTAGTTTACAACTGAGCGGATTATATATGATAATAACCCACAAACAAGTATAACTAGAATTAGTTTTCACCATATTCGAAATAAGTGGGTCAAACTAATAGGTAATACAAAGTTTTAATAGCTAGAGTATTTGAAGCGTTGGTCCGGCGCAGGTAATTACTTGCTTATCAGTACCGACGCAGCTTTTCCACGAGCAAAGTCCCATTTTGCCGAGCAACGGCACTTCGACTAGCATTCCTAAGTTCCAGGTAAAGTTAGTAACAAAAAAGTCCTGCTGAGAGCCAATTTAGAAAATCTTAATGGCCGAGCTGATGCTGCGAAGTTTTTATCTGAGTGGTTCCGTCGATTCGTTTGTTGGAGGCGATCGAGGCCACCTTTATCTAGCTGAAATAAGGAAATGTTAGTTTCTTGCTTGGATAACCATTTGTTAGTAATTTTGATTAGATGCTAAAGTTTTTTGAATTGAGCACACGAGTAAAAATATTTCATCTCCTCGAGTGGGGATCGAACCCACAACCAGTCGGTTTTACAGTCACACTTTGTGCCCCTGTACCACGACTGGCGAATTATCTATTTAAACTGTTATGCGAACTGCAGGATAGAAATCACACTTTATTAACTTCTGAACGTTACAAATATTACAATTGCAAAAGTAACTTTTAAGCCAAAAGTTTAACATGTTAATCCCTACATACATGTATCGTTTACAAAGTGACAAAATTAGATGTATTTTTGACAACATGTCCAATGATTTATCCATTTCGCTTCCGGTTCGCTAATCGCGCGTCATTATTCAGCGGCGGAAGTTGATACGCTGTGCGCGATGCCGATGATAAATACATGACAAGTTACGTGTTCCGGTGCAGATATGAAAAATTAATTAATTTACTGCTTTCATAGAATTTTTGATAATAAATATCAGTTTATATTTATTTTTATTATTTTTATTCTTTTACAGCTTCACGATGTTTCCCGCGGTTAGCAGGCGAGGGTAGAGGAAGCTTAGTGTTAGATGTATTGCGTGTTGAGTGGCGGTACTTAACACCGTGCTTTGTCTCGACAATATATCATTTCTTCGAGAGGATATCAAACTCACAACAGTTACAGTCACACGCTGTACCCCTGCATCACTTCTAGCATCTCTTATAATATCATGAGTGATCATCATGAGTCTTCTACATTATTTTCTAAAGGTTTTTGAAATTTAAATGTTTGATACATATTAATAAAATCTTTCTAAATATAAAATTAAATAATTAATTAAACTATAAAACACAAAATGTTATAGCATATGCAAATATAAATAGCACAATCGGATTTCTATTTCATAGAATTAGCTTATACGAAACGGCAATTCGGAATCAATATAATTAAAGTAACATTGTGCAAACAAACTAGTTAGCGTTGGTAAATTGTTACAAATTATACAGGCGAATGAACACCGAGCATGGTTAAGTTGGAATTAATAAAATTGGAGTCATCACTTCAATTATTTTCAAAGTTCAGCTATATATGACTGAGTAGATTCAGCCATATAATAACACGAAGAGATATATATTTCGAATGTTCAGTGGCGGAACTCAACGCCGCGCCGTCTTTAGTCTATTAATTTAAATAATTTAAGATATAAATTAATTTAAGAATCGAACTAACAACCGCCATGTTTCCAATCAGACGCTGTCCCACAGAGCCATAATAGCCCTAAGCAAAATTGCCAAAATTCTGGCTTTTTTATTCTGATTTAAATAAAAGAAAATCTTGGTAAAGTTAAGTTAGTTTGGACCTTTGATAAAAATCTGGAAAGTATAGTGTTTGTAAGAGTAGAGCAAAAGAAATGAAGTGAAAAGTAGAGGAAAACAAAGTAAAAAAATCGTCGTCTTGTCCGTTTTCAAGTTCGTTAAGTTTTGGAGAAAATCATAAAAAAATGAGAAGTATGTGTCTATGTTTGAGGCAATTGTCGCAAGCTTAATATCTATATAGTATTGTTCCCTATTTAGATTTACATGATATATTTTTCCCAGCTTTACGCTATATCCCTCTGCAGAGGGAGCCTAGAGGGAGTCTTAACAAAGACACTCCGCTCCTCACTTTCCACCGAATTCTTAGGTGAGAATCGAACCCACAATCTATCGCGTTTACACTCGCAGCCTCAAATATATCTGCCACATATAATCATATAAAATATCTTCAACAAAAATAGTCTACATAAAGAGCAGCCAGCCACATATCGTTATCATCGCCATTATGCGTATTCCTGAGCGCTAGTCATTTCCTGCCATAGTAATGTATATTATACTTATATTTTCTCACATTATATAATTCAACTTCATCTTAAATAAGAATTTCTGTTGGTCGTCGAAGCTCTATTCTTGGAGAGAAGCTTACTAAACTAGAAACTAAAAAGTTTGCACTTTTTCTTGTGAAGTACTAAAATTTGTTCCATTTAATCCCATTCTATGTTGTATAAACTAAGTTTTCGCAGATTTACTCACGAAGCTTTTATAGTATGATTGATCCGTGCTCCAGTACTTTATTTTTTACTTTGGGCGTTTATAGATTAAATCTTTTGTAGAATTTTACACGACGCGGATTCAAATCCTGTTTGAATTTTTTAGTTTTGCACTTTATCCCTAGTGGGGTAGCCAGGTCTCCATAATGCATACAGCTTCATACATGCCCCTGAGGGGTCCTCACACTTTTTACATGTCCTTCCTCCAATATCCTCGACGTTGTGTTGTCGAATGAGGTCTACGAATGAGGACGTCACAAAATATAGAATGACAATAAAAAGAGCTATGAATTTTTATTTACAGCTGGAATATTCTAAATAAAATAATAAATAAATCAGCTTCATGCTGTATCCCGCACACAGCAGAGTAGGCAGAGGGAATCTAGTGTTAAGACACTCCGTTCCCCACTTTCCATTGAGTTCTGGAGGCATTGCGTGTTGAGTGGCGGAACTCAACGCCGCGCTTTGCCTCGACACCAAAGTGAAGAAATGAAAACATATATGTAAATAAATATTCATTTCCTCGAGTGGGGATTGAACCCACAACCAGTCGATTTTACAGTCGCACTTTGTACCCCTGCGCTACGACTCGTGACCGGCTGGCTGGTAAATGTTTATTCCTCTCCTATTATAATTTAGGGTTAAACTAATTATCTGAAGTACACTTTTTTGTGGCGGAACTCAACGCTTTGCCTCTTTACAAGAGCGAGTAACTGAAAAAATTAAATATGTCTTTAGTCCTCGAGTGGGGATCGAACCCATAACCTGCCGCATTTACAGTCGCACGCTTGTGCCCCTGTGCCACGACTGGCCTCAAGTACATTCATTAATTAATATATAACTTTCATTCATTAAAGCAATTCACGCTTGAGTTCGTTACGTGTAAATTACTCAGAGAAGATACTACGCTCCGTCCGTCAACCATTCATGAATGTTAGACGCGACGCGTAGAGACAATTACTGTAGTAACTACTCTATATATAATATATCCACACTTAATCATAGTTGGAGCTAACGACGTCAAGCTAACTAGATGCCTTTTAAATTATTTATTAGTGCGGCCGTAGATGCACAGTGGGACAGCATCTGACAGTAAACGCGATGGTTGTTGCTTCGATATCCACTTGGAATGGAAATGAAATTATATTTAAATAGTGTTCATTTTCCTGCTTTGGTACGAGTAAATAAAGCATGTTGAATTGCATCACTCAATACACAATTGCACTAAAACTGAGTAAAAAGCGAAGTGTTTCGACACTAAAACACTGAAAAAGAGTGAACTTACATATAATAAACAATTTCAAACCCATATATTTATTTGTAACGAGAAATCTAGAAATAACACTACTTTCCTAGATTCGATGAGATCATTTATTTGTTGTATTTAAATCGCCCTGACCGCTAGCGCCGTGTTTATTCCGTGCTGGGTCACGTCCGTCGCGCACGTCCACATACTTATTTAGCAGTAATGCTGTGTACTCAGCACATGTGAGAGTCCGCCTTTATTAACTGCACTCGAATGTAACTTCGCTATTTATAGTCAATTTTGTGATTTTAAAGGATATTTTGTATGTATGTAGATTTTTCAGTTAATCAAAATAAAATCTATGATATACGAATATTTTAGTTTAAGCCTATATTTAAGCTTAAGCCTAATGTATGGTTGATGCGATAATTGTGAATTTATTTTTAGGACGGTAAAGCAACATTTTATAAATAAAAAATGCTTCTACATGAATCAATTCTTTTACTTATTAAGAGAGTACCATAATTATTTTTGTCACTATCAAATAAACACACGTTGCTTTTTTCCCGTATAGCAGGGTAGACAGAAGGAACTTAGTGTTAAGACATTCCGTTCCCCATTCACATTCAATATTATAAGCTTTGCATGTTGAATGTAGGAACCCAACGCCATATTCTGTCCACCAGATCAAGACTAGACTAGACTCCTCGTATTGGCGATCAAAGAAAGATTTAATTAAACAAATCTATCCTAATATATCAGTATCGAAACTCTATTTACATAGTAAACTGTTTATTTCTCACTGTCCGGTCACGTTCACCCGCGGCCCTCATTTACCAACGCCCGTGTGCTGAGCGCGAGCTCTATATTAACTGCACTTAAATGAAAATACGACTTAAATTAAAATAAACTACCTGCTGTTTTCGTGTTTCGCGCGGTGTATTGCTCGTGTTAATGGACTGTGTGAGTTTTGGAATATTATACATACATGGATATGCAATATGTGTTGGGATTTCATATTTTTCCAATTAGAATTATTATATGAGGCCAGTCGTGGCGCATGGGGTACAAAGTGTGATTGTAATATCGACGGGTTGTGGGTTCGATCCTCACTCGAGGAATGGAAATATTTATTTACATTGATATGTTCATTTCTTCGAGGTCGAGGCGAAGAGTTCCGCCACTCAACACGCAATGCCTCCAGAATTCGGCGGAAAGCGTGAAACATTTTCTTTCGAAATTGTCTTAATACTAGGTTCCCTCTGTCTACGTGTGTGTGTGTGTGTGTGCGGGAACACACAATATAGCGTAAAGCTGATTTAATTATTATATAACTTATATTGATGTTATATACATTATTATTTATATATCTGAGGCTAGCTATGAAGGTGCAGAAGAATAGCATCACACCATCAAGTATGGTTGTGTATTCTTTTCTTTATTGATTTCTATCATTTGTATATCACACTTTCGAAAATTGAATGAAACGTGGGGTGAGTTTTAGCGCAAGGTTCCTTTTGCGCACCATACATGCGTACGTACATAATAAAAATAAAATAAAATATCAGCGGATCCAATTTTCACATAATTCATTATTATTACATCGTTTTAAAAGCTTAAAGCTCTACATATATTTACCCTTAATAAATACAACTTTAATACATACATATGTACATGGTAGAGCTTTTGTTACAGTTTAAGCTTATTATGATAGGTGGTAGCGACTTTTAAGCTAGAAAAGCTACAACATCGTGTAAACTTAAATTTAAGTGTACAAATATTACAATACAGCGGAAAGTAGGAAGCGGAATGTCTTAACACCAGGGTCCCTTTGCCTACCCTGATATAAGCGTGATACAATGCTTAGCAGATTATTATTTAAAAAACCGGACAAGCGCGAATCAGGCTCATCCACCAGTTCCATACAAAAATTGGAGGTGTCGAGCTTTTTCTGAAATTGAGGCTTAACTTGGCTAAGTACCCTTTCATCTGATATCTCACTTGAACTAGTGGCTTTAATGTCTAATTTTGCTCGCTTTCAATGCTATTATTTTTTAGGATTTAACCACAAATGTATAGTTTTCATTTTTGTTGAACTAGTACTATCTGTAGATACTGGCTGCCAAATTTCATAATTCTAGGTCAACCGGAAGTACCCTATGAATTTTGATTCCCTTTATAGTGTCGAAATACGATAGCTGTTTATATTTTATGCGATGTAAACAGCTATATCCTTTTTCTAAATAAAGAAATACATTTTTTATTAGGAAATCACGGGACCGTAAATATGAATATATGGTTTAACTCGATATTTTCAAGCATTCCTGAGATAAAGAGTCAGATAGACAGACAGACAGATGGAACAGAGGGATCTTATAAGGGTTCC
Organism: Heliconius erato x Heliconius himera; assembly: GCA_013421005.1. Lineage (NCBI taxonomy): Eukaryota > Metazoa > Arthropoda > Insecta > Lepidoptera > Nymphalidae > Heliconius > Heliconius erato x Heliconius himera. The sequence goes on along the minus strand of JAATLQ010014699.1, from coordinate 38,408 downwards.
TTTTTTTCTTAAAAAGTACGGAACCCTAAAAATTACAATAATCAAATGATATTTATTTAACACTGACGTATAAATATGAAATAGAATGCTTGGTACTTGTTGGCACGGAATTCGCGGTACTGCTCGTCACGTCATGCCAATGTGGGTAACGCAGCTATTTTTTAACAAGAGATCTGATCTAAAATTTGTTTTATCTTATATCTTTCGCATATAATACAGAAGATAGTTATTGTAACAACACTCTGTATTTTTCTTTTCGCCCATTTGGAAACACTAAATGAAATGGAATTGGCCATTTTCGTTCACAAAATGGGGATCGCATCTAACACTGCCACGCTTACTAATACTATATAGTAATACAAAATAAATAAATCAGCTTCACGCTTTATTTCCACACGCAGCAGAGGTAGAGGGAACCTAGTGTTAAGACAGTCCGTTCCCCACTTTCTGCCGAATTCTGGAGGCATTGCGTGTTGAGTGGCAGAACTCAACCAGAGCGAAGAAATGGAAATATACATTTAAGTAAATATTTCATCTCCTCGAGTGGGGATCGAACCCACAACCAGTCGGTTTTACAGTCACACTTTGTGCCGCGGCTCCACGACTGGCTCCATAATAGGCTATATTTATTATAAGCAAAAAGCATTTTGCCCATCATAACGCTTCTTGAGATTTTTTAAATACATACGAGTATATATATACATACGAGTAACGTGCGATTTAGAGATAGCCATCCCATTTATTTTGTATATGTATAGAGGTTACACATTAACCTAAATCACGTTTGAAATGCATGTAAAATATCTATTTCTACATCTCTTTGACTAAACAAGTTTTCATATTAAAACAAGATTATTTTAAAATTAGTAATATAGGACATATTCCCTTTCTATTTTTTTTTATATTTAAGCATTGTACAGAAATATGTAAAAAAATAATTAGTACAATAATATTTGGAAATATGTTTCCCTATTCAACTAAATAAAAAATAAAATAAAAAAATTGCATCAGAAAAGGATCGCGCACCGAATGAATAAAATCCATTCCGCTCCCGGAGCTAAAAATTCTCATTACGTTTCAGAGCGAGTTCTCTAAACATTCCAGTTTACTAATACCTGGATCGATGTATTTGTTTTCAATTTCCTTCAAAAATTATTGCCGTCTGTTTACTAGACCCGGCGGCGGCGCGCCCCGGCCCGCCTTGCTCGCAAAGGCAACTCTGAATCGACTGCTACTCAATTTTGCCCAATTTTTTTTAGCTTCGTGCTATATCCCGCATAGCAAGGTAGAGAAAGGAAAGTATGTAGAATTAAGGTACTCCGTTCTTCACTTTCTAAAGAATATTCCGAGACATTGCGTGTGTGTATTACGACTCAACGATGTGGTTTGTTTTGTTACCAGAGTAAAGTAATTCTTTTCCTTGAACTCGTCGTGGCGCAGGAGCACAAGGGTGTAAATGTAATATGACGGTTGTGAGTTCGATTCACATTCGAGGGAATTATTATTTCTTAATATTTTCATTTGTTCGCTATGGCACCAAGGCAAAAGCCCGGTGTTGAGTTCCGCCACTTAACACGGAGCTTGGTAGCCCTGCTATACGCGGGATACAGCGTGAAGCTGATTGATTGATTTCCTCAAATGGGAATCGACGTACTGTGCCAGTGCGCCACGATGGTTTCTGTTTAATCCTTCACTCGAGCAAACATTCAAACAAATTTGGGTCTTGTTAGTTTATTAAATCTTGGAATTTGTTATTAACTTCTGTCGATGGCGAACAAACGAAGTGCGTCAACGTATTTAAATATGTACTGGATTATTTACAGTTCGTGTAAACTTAGTTTGAATTTGGCAACTTAGTTAGGGAGGCATTCGTTTACATTATTGTTCTTGTGGAAGATCGTTTAAATAATTTATTTCAAGTAAGTTCAGTGCTATATCTTAACTAATAACTTATGAATAATTTATCAAACAAATCTTGCGGGGTTGAGTTCCACCACTTAATTCTTCAATTCCTCCAAAATTCGGCAGAAAATGGAGAACGGAGTGTCTTAACTCTAGGTCCTTATATCAACCCTATTGTGTGTGGAATACAGCATGACGCTAAAAAACACGTCACCAATAACATGGTAAAGCATAGTTAAGAACAAAAAAACAATAATCAACACAATCCAAACCTTCCAAATAAATAAAGCGATAACGTTAAACTTATGATGCAACAAACTAGTAGATACGTTATAATGGAAATTCATATAAGTTAGTAAATAGAAATAGCGGGTAAACTTGTTGGCCGCAACTTTGACTGTACAGCAATTTTGAAGTTACGCTGAGCTAGCATGCTCAGAATTTTTTCCTTATTCCATAAGCAATTTCAACCCGCACGTTACATATATGAGGAATTTAACGAAAAACTCCTTCTTAGTTTCATAAAATCTATTAAAATGGCATATAATGTATGGTACAATATCGCTATCTTTTTACTCGAAATTCCAAAGTTATTGTACGTGCATTCTTGATGCTAATATCGTCTTCACGGTAAAGTCGATGGCTCCAGGAATCTCCTTCAGAAGTTCGAGTGACCTATATTGATGTAGAGCGGTTAAGAGGTTTGTAAGGTATTTGCATGAATGTATTGCGTTGCCTACTATTCTCGTATTACAAATAATGAATAGTATTCATTGAGGCTTATCGTGGCGCAGTGTCCCACAATCGTGTGACTGTTGTGGGTTCGATTATCATTCGAGGAAGTTAATATTTAATATTTTCATTTCTGCGCTCTGGTGTCGCCGCAAAAGTTGAGTTCCGCCACTCAACACGCCATGCCTACAGAATTTGGCAGTAAGTGTCCCCCCCCCACTAAGTATGAGAATTAAGTATCTTCACACTACTCTCCCTCTGCCTACTCTGCTACATACGGAATACAGCGAGAAGCTAGAAAAAACAGCATCTTAAACGGAGATATAGAAGAAACAAATACATTAAACCTTGTCTCCAAATGGCCAAAAAAAAATTCCGGATGGCCAAAGGAAATACCCAATATTTCTGCTTCAGCAACACATAAGTTTCTAATATATAGTTAGTGTAAATATGTTCGCGAGAGCTTTGATATCAATTACGCCACACCAACACCCATGAGACGGCTAAACGGCTAAACGAGATCAAACGGCTGATATTAAAAACCTTTTTGGTAAGTTGCGGCGCTCTCAGGCGAGAAATTAAAGGTCCGCCCGAAGGTTAGTTTTTCGAGTGATTTCGTCATGTGACTGATGGATCATTTTTTTTCACATTCGTTTAAGAAAATATCAAACGGTCCATTGGAGACTAACGGTAAAATATCAGTAAAGAGTTTAGGAAACATTGGCAACCGTTTTTTGTAATGTTCACCGCGGCACTCCAGATTCGGGGCTGGCGCGCGGTAAATAGGTCATCGTCTTTAAAAAATAAACGTGACCCACTATCCCTTGCAACTTAAGTTATAAATATTTAGTCAAGGTTGTTACACCCTTAAAACGTGACTTGATTCGCTATGAAATATATTACTTTATCTCTATTTTTTGGACCCTCGAGATGGGAGTTTGCGTTTAATATTTTATTTTAAGTACTATTGCGTCGGTGGCACGAGATGGAACTATAAAGAAACTTTCTAGGTACGGTAAAGTAAAAATAAACGATAAAAGAAAGATTTCGGTTCAAATTTGTTACTTCTGTTTTTCACCTTATATTTAGAAACCGTAGTGTCCAAGACACTCCGTTTTCTACTTTCCATCAAATTTTCAAGACATTGCGTTGAAATGAAACCCATTATCGTCGCGATTACAATCTTAAAATCTCTTATATAACTATTTTCCATTTATATATTTTTATAATTTAAACCCTTATAATATCCAATCCCAAAATCGACAAAGCAAACCACCGCACACAAGACAGCAAAGACGAAGATAAATTTCATAACAAAATGAAATGGAGTATAATGTATCTAAGTCAAACTTAAGGGCAGATGTAGTTGGGGAGCGAATCTCCACCGAGACATTAAGAGGGGCTCTTGATTAATCTGGCGGATCTTGGCGAGCCTTAATTAAAATGGGATTATCTTAAGGCTGCAGAGGCTTCGACGGTAAGAAGCCATCCACCGGCTTCCTCGTACCTAATTTTTTCCTATCGCTCCTCGCGCCGGCTAATGAGTGTTCCGATAAAAAGAACTAGATTTTCGCTTAGTTCGCGCCGGCTATTTATCCGGGAAGGAAAAACTACAAGTTTCTTCTGCTTTTGGTTCCGGCGGAGATGTACTGTAATTTATTCTTTTTATGTATTATTTTTGAGCTCAACTTTAAAGAATATACATAATTATATTTAAGAAAACTAATCCACGATGTCTTAGGGAAACTATAATGGTTTACATTATGTTAACTTTGTTGACTTGAATTGACTTTGTTAACATAAAAGGTATTTTTTTTCAATAAATTGATTAAATATTTATTTAGCAAAAAATGTTATTTCATTAGAAGTTAATACGATGAAATTTTTTTTTTTATCTAATTAAGATGAAATAGTCAAAGTTCCTAATAAATGTATCCAAAATTTTGGAGATTCGTAATAAAACTAGCCAATATCTATACTAGACACTGTCTATACCAATGTCTATACTAGTCCAGTAACCGTAAAAAAACTTACAAAATAGTCCAAAAGCACTGGACTGACAAATATGTCAAAGTCAGATCACAGCTCACATAATGATTATTAGACACCCCATTTTCCGCGACATCAATTGAATCCTCGAGGAGACAAATGTAAGCGTCGTTTATCGAGGTCTCGAGTTGCAAATCCTTTATTGCGGTCACAGCAATCATAACGCGGGTCGAGGCCGGCGTCAAATCTTGCGAACATTTCGCCTACTTTTCCTCTTTACTATACTGTACAGTGTGGTCGACGAGTCGTGGCCACCCTCAAGTTTCTGAACTTTCTCACATTGTTCACTCGGAAAGAAAATAATGAAAGAAAATAAGAAAAATCTAAAATGAAATCTGCGCAGCCAACTTCAGGGCGGCCATGGACCATCGACCGTACTATACTTCAATATACTTGTATATCCTCCGTCTAATGTTTTCCCTAATAATTCGGCGGATAAGCGCCGCCACTTACAGGGCCGTTCCGTCCCGCGGGACGCAGTCTTAGCTCCCAAATTGAGTTTCGCTTAGTGATTCGAGGGAACGAGTTACGCGATCGCTTCATATAATTTTATGGGATGAAGTTTTTTGCTCTCACGTTAGATAGATGATAAATGGAAGAAAAAATTAAAGCATCCAATAGAACTTCCCAAATTTGTTAGTGTAAAGTAAATTAACATACATAAAACTCTTTCATTACTGAGTGACTCAGACTAAGAGCTAAAATTTAGATTATTCACAACTCCTACATAAAAAACGCCCAGTAGTTCCTATATACGTATATTATAAATACCTGTTCTCTTCTCAGGATCAGGGAACAAAAGATCATCGAGCCTCGCCGGTGCTGAGCGTCCTTTGCTGTTGACAGCCACTGCTACTAGCCTGAAGCGGACTTCCCACTCGAGCCCTCGAACTGTCCATATTGGCTCGTCTGATGTCAGGTTCACTCTGAGAAAAAATATCAGTTAGAATACTAGTTAGGCGCGTCGTTTATTTCCGCCAATCAATACGCACTATCATAAAAATTGGGCGGAAAATGGAGTTATAAATTTTCTCTGATTACACTGTTTTGTGGGGAAAAGTGTAAAGCTGCTGTAAGAATACTATAATAAGTAATGGCTTTTATTACATATTACTATATTAAAAAAATATTAATTTTTAATTAATAGCTATGTATTCTTACAATACAAAGTAGCCATAAAGAAACGAAATCCTTTAATATTGTTCATTTAAGAAACAATGAAAATTATAATTAAAATTTAAGAAATATTGCATTTTACTATTAAGAACCGTATTTCGTATCGTAAACTGCATATTGCTGAAAATATGCATTAAAACTTATATTAATTAAGCAATGTATCTGTAGCGTATACTTTAATATTCGTTTGAAATGGAAATTGTGCACCGAAAAGAGTTTCAATTTAAATATTTATGATCATTCCATTATAGCACAAAGTTACACAGTATCAATATTTTTTTGAATATCAAATAATTTACAATATTAACTTTTTTACTAAGGATTATTGCAGAAATGTTTTTGATTTAATTAAAAAAATAGCACCTAATTGGTTTGTTTGTCTAATAATTGATTAAGTAATGACTGACGTAAGTGTGACGTTTGTGGGTTCGATCCGTACTCGTGGGAATAAAAAGTTTTTTTTTTTGTATTTTTGTATTCCACCATTCAACACACAATGTCTTAAAAATTTAGGCTGTGCGTGGCGAACGGAGTGTTTTAACAGTGGATTCCTTTTGTCTTCCTTGCTATGTCCCCCATATAGCGTAAATCTAAAAAAATAAATCCGGTTAAGTACGAGTCGGACTCACCCACCGTACTAATTTCAGGATTGTGGGTCAACGGTAAGTAAAAAATGGCAATGGCGTCGTCAAAAGCTTGCCAAACTATATGTAAGTCGGAAAGTTTAAGTTTGTGTTTGATTTTTTATGTGAAATACCTATACTTTCACTTTTCAGATATTTTCCTTTGTTTGTATATGGTTAATATATGTAGGTATAGATTACGCGGAGAATTTCATATTAAAAAAAAATAAAAAAAAAATTAAATTAGCTTCACGCTGTATCCCGCACACAGCAGGGTAGGCAGAGGGAACCTAGTGTTAAGACACTCCGTTCCCCACTTTCTGACGGATTCTGGAGGCATTGCGTGTTGAGTGGCAGAACTCAACGCCGCGCTTAACCTTGACACCAGAGCGAAGAAATGGAAATATAAATTTAAGTAAATATTTCATCTCCTCGAGTGGGAATCGAACCCACAACCAGTCGCTTTTGCAGTCACACCTCGTGCCGCTGCGCCACGACCCGCCTTAATTTCATATTAAATCTAGCAAAATCGACGCTTACACATATACTGAATAATCTTGACACATGACAGCGATTCTTCAAAGATTTCTTTTTTATATTTTAAATGAAACTATTTTTAACCTATATCTTATTTTTTAACTTTTGAAGTACGGGATACTAAATAGGTTTCGTTTTTACCTTTAGAGGTATGAATTCCTAAAAAATACAAAAATATACATTAAAAAAATGTTTACCTACAATAAACAAACAATCTCCACATGTAAAACACCTGTCGTTACCAACTTTACGGTGATATGTTCATTTCGTAATTTGCCATCATTGGGGCGCGCTAATAGGGGGAATTACATAGCAAACTTTGTTTACAGCCAACATTCGTAATTTGGGGGTAGCCCCTACATTTGGACTGAGTGGCCGCGATCTCCCTGGAGACACGGCGGTAATGTACGGATGATTTAAAAGACTAGGCGTTTATCCTGTATTTGCTAAGAAATATTGTATTTTTGAAAGCTTTGATAGTTGAGTATTTTCGTATTATTTTTAAATTTAAATAGATAAAAGCGTTGCGACATTCTGTACACAATTTTTCGTTCAAATTTATTAAATGAGAATCAAACCAACGACAATCGTATGTGTATATTTAAATTGAAACTTTCCAACTACGCTAAGATGAAATCGATTAACTTCAATGTACTATGTACATATAAGGTAAATTATAATTTGATTTATGCAGCAAGCAATTACTTAAATACATAAAAAATATTAAATACATAACGATTCAAAGATTCTCGAAAAAATAATAATATGCTTTTTATAGACATATTTTTCTTGAAATTCATTATTTTAATTTATTAAACACAAAAGTTATGGATTATAACACAAGCGTCCACCTGCGGCTTAACTCGTGTGCTCAAAATGGACACATTCTTAGTATCCAAGATAAAACATGAACAGCGAGTAACGTCGAAATATTTAAAGTAATATAAAACAGTAGTTCTCGATAAATCGGCTATAAAAAAACCAAATATTTATTCTAATAAAATCAACAGTTCTTGAGATTAGCGCGTTGAACCAAATAAACTCGTATAATATTATTTCGATGCTACATAGAAATACGAGAGGTGACTACTTGAAAAAAATCGCGATCTCTGAACTGAAGCGTTTATCGATATAAATAAATTTATAATTGCCAACTTCTATAAAAACAGACAGAAATTTAATAAAAGTTCCAATTTTAAACTTTTATCAATATTTTTTACACTTTATTATTTTAGGTGAAATATGTATATTATGAGACCAGTCATAGCGCAGGGACACAAGCGTACAACTGTTATAGGTTCGATTACTACTCGAGGAGCACAGGTTATGGGTTCGATTACTACTCGAGGAAATTAAATATTTAATATTTTAATTTCCTCGTTCTGGTAGCACGAAAAAGCGGGGCTTTGAGTTCCGCCACTTAACATGCAATACCGCCAGAATTCGATGGAAAGTGTGGAACGGAAGTGTCTTAATATTCTTAGGTTCAATCCCGCAAATAGCAGACAATCTGGGAACCTAGTGATAAGACACTCCGTTCCTTATTCAAACACTGCCGATTCCCACTTTCTTGGGAATTTTTAAAACATTGTGTTTTGAATAATAAAAATTTTATATATTTCATAATCTCAAGTGGGAAGCGAATCCACAATCGTCTCGTTTTTAGTCGTATGCCTCACCGTTGCGCCACGATGGTCTCAATAGATCCATCCATTAATAAATAAGCCAATAAATACATTCAAAATGTTAGTTTTTTGTGCAAATTACAAAATAATCTTTAATATTATATCAAACAGTTAATTTAGTAGTATAACTTCACTTCCAGTACTGCAGTAACAATTTTTTCAAAAAAATATGACTCATTAGCCTTAAACTACACCCCCGTGGGCTTTTATTTTGTAACCCTCTCGTACTTTTATCATCTCCTCATCCTCCTTTTAAATGAACTAATTCAAGTATTAATGTGCTCGCTAACAGCTATTGTGAGCCGCTATTTAAAAAGTCATTATCTGTTCTAAGTAGATTAGTTGTGTTTTTTAATATTTTTAAGGTTTTTCCCACTAACGACCGCGGCTTAAGACTTTCCGTCAACCATTTTCTAAGCAAATTGGAGACATTGTGTGTGAAATTGGCGGAAATGGGGAACGGAGTGTCTTAAAACTAGGTTCCCTCTACTTACGTAGCTATATGTTGGATACAGCGTGAAGCTACCAAAAAAAAGTATTTGAGGGAATCGTGGCACAACTGCACATCGTCAGAATGTAAATAGCGACGATTATGGATTCGATCCTCAGTCAGGGGAAAGAGTTATATTCATTTTTCAATTTTAGTAATATGATAAACACAGCGCTGTGTTGAGTTGTTTATCTTTCTACATACAAGTATATACAGTATTAAATTCAAAAAATATTTATAATTTAGTCAATACAAAACCTCCACAGACAACATTTTATGAAAAAAATAATGTATGTTAATTACATTTGTACGTATCATTATTTTTTTTATATGGGCACTTACAGTATTCTCATACTAGGGGATTACTTCAAATTTACAATTCATGTATTTAATAATTATAGCAAAACACGCAACAATACATGTAACAAAGTAACTCTTCTAAATATTAACTAGAAAAAGGGCGTTTTGGCGCAGCAGCACAGCGTTTGATTGCAAACGTGACGGTTTCGAGTTCAATTCCCATTGGAGGAATGAATTATTGTATTATACATTTCTTAATTTTAGCAAAACAGACAAAAATGTTGCGTTGAGTTTCTCGATGAAATCGGGCGGAAAGTGAAAAACGGAGTGTATTAGCACTAGGTTCCCTTTGCCTACCATACTATACGCGGAAAGCTAAATAAAAAATGTTAACCAACACTTTAGATGGTAGAAATTTCCATACAAAGAGGCAGGGACGTTTAAGCGTACGAAACAATTCTTTCAATAGAAGTAAAATACTCCCAACATTTACCGCCTGTCTAAACGTTATTGCGAGTATAAAATGGCGTTCAATCGACAATTCCACTGCATTATGCCTTTATGAGAGAAAATAAACTATTTGTAACAAGTCTTTATTAGGTAGCGTTAGTGTTTTTTGTAGGATATAGCTATGTTTAGAATGAAATAAGGCTTAATTATATCATTTTGATACTAAACTTGATTTATTTACAAATTTATTATTAATTTAAGTATCGTATTTTTAAATATTAATACTGTTTTGTTTAAATATATTGCAAGTAGCTTCATGTATGCTTGAAATATCAGAATAATGGAAGGCAGTGTCCAATAAATACTGCTTTAGTTAAATTCCATACAGTTTTAGTGGAATTTCAGGCGAAGTGATTAATTTATAACAGTCATACACTTTTTCCTTACCATAATATTGTACTAAATTTATAAAATTGCTCAATTGCTTGATTTTCTCTGTAATAGGTTCCCTGAGCTTATCCTTTATTTAACATTTATACTACCAAATATCTTGAGGCCAGTCGTGGCGCAGCGACACGAGGTGTGACTGCAAAACCGACTGGTTGTGGGTTCACTCGAGGAGATGAAATATTTACTTAAATTTATATTTCCATTTCTTCGCTCTGGTGTCGAGGTTAAGCGCGGCGTTAAGTTCTGCCACTCACCACGCAATGCCTCCAGAATTCGGCAGAAAGTGGGGAACGGAGTGTCTTAACACTAGGTTGCCTCTGCCTACCCTGCTGTGTGCGGGATACAGCGTGAAACTGATTTATTTTTATTTTTATCTAAGGCGTGTCGATGTAAAAGGCAACGAAAAGTTATTAATTATAATATAACAAGTATTTTAGTAATTACCTACATCAAGATTCATCACAAAGTGTCATAAAGCTAATGTTCTCATAATCATTTCACGTAATCCCTAAAATACATAGCAGAAGGTTTTATTTGAAGGAGTAATAAACTTTTAAGGAAGTACAGATATCAGTGTCGTTTTCCTTGTTATGCTCGAGTTTGGTGACTATAAAATATAACAACGATATTAGAGCTAGATACTTATATAATGTAGGTTAGTATATCATTAAATATTAACTTTATAAGTATTCCTCTGTGATTTCTCCACATACTTGTTAAGTGAGTGGGAATCGAAGTTACAACCGTCGTGCTTACCGCCAGATATTGTGTCTCTGGGGTCAAAACGCATATTGAAAACTGAACTGAAAGTGAAGAAAGGAGTGTTTTATCACCATGCCGTCTCTACCAACTCAGCACCGAGTATGTGAGAGTTTGCAGGTTTCCTTTGCCTACCCAACCATATATATGCGGAATACAGCTACAAAAGTATACATTAAATTTAATGTAACATATAATTTAATAATTCAGTTTCAATTCAACTGTATATTCTTAAATTAATTTGTTTCAGTCTTTCCGGATTTCTGTAGAACAAGTCTTACTCTAACATAAAGTCAAACAGCGTCAGCCAGTACCCAGTGTAAATCTTTATAAGAATCTACTCCGTAAAGAGGATTAAAAATGTATCAAGCAGACAGCGCGAGCTTGACCCCGGCAATTTTTATCTGAATTTTTACAAGAGAAGGCCACCCTGCCATGTGGAAACTCGTTAGCGGCTATTGTCTAAGTTTTTATATAAATATTTAATTATACATCATTTTCTATTATCAACATTATGTTTTTGAATTTTTTGTGGTGAATTTGACTTTATTATTTAGAGATAGTCACTGTCTTCTCTTTTAATTCTAGCCACGTTCAATTTTGTGTATAAAAACATATGATAAATGTTATGTTATGTCAAACTGAGAAGTCATCGTGGCGCCGTGGTACAAGTGCGACTAAATAAATGCAACGTTTGTGGGTTCAATTCTATCGAAGTAATTAGTGATTTTTATTTCCTTCTCATTTTCGTCACTCAACACGCAATATCTCGAAAATTAAGAAAAAATACAACTATAAGATTATAGTCCTGAGGGAGTGGAATGAAGTGTTAGATTTTATATGAAAAATAATCATGAATCATTCCCTCATAAATTTATGACGATGTTCGCATTTTTTTAAGGAAATGAATAGTCATGGAATATTTTTTTTTTATATTTTCAATAAATACCGTCAGGATCGGACGTCGAAATTATATTTTGTGTGTTAAGACACTCCGTTCTCCACATTCGGCATTGCGTGATGAGTGGCGGATTCAATGTCACGTTATATCTTAACACCAGAACGAAGAAAGGAAAATATTTAACATTTCATTCATTCCTCGAATGGAAAATGAACCCACGATCTGTTTCCTTTACAGCCTACACGCTTACGCCACTGAGCCACGTCTGGCCTTATAATATATTATTTTTAACCAGGCCTGGAATTATAATATAATAATCTTATTGGTTATTTCTCTGATTTCTAATTACTTAACGCAAAATTGCGAAAAAGTTTTTGCGCTTAGGGAAAAGCGTAAAGGGAACTTAGTGTTTAGACATTGCCTTATCAAATTTACGCCTAATTTTGCGTATTGAATGTCGCAACTCAACACCTCGATTGTCTTGATACCAGAGTTGGAAAATGAAAACATCACACAACAGGAATTGATCAAATAACCATTGCCTATATAGTCAGTGCCAACCCACTGCGAGAAGACTGCAAAACTGCGTACAACACATTCATGATACATATTTTATAAATTTTTTTTTCTCAAAAATCTCAGAAAGAGGATTATAAATGTATCAAGCAGGCTTGACCCAGAAATTTATAGGTGAATTTTTACAAGAGATAGGCTAGGGCCGGGATCAGAAACCTCGTTAGCGACCATTGTCCGCCTCCATTGTCGCACCCTGAATTAGATACCCTTTCACGTCATTACCCCGCCCCTATATTATACTCGGGAATGCATTTAATAACGAGATTAATATTTTAGTAAATATTATCTTCAGAAAACCTTAGACAAACTACAATATCAGTATAGAATATATGCTATTAATACGCATTACATAAACTATAGTGAAATTACGGAGCATTGGAACTGTTTGGAGGTTCGTAGTAGACTATATGAAATTTATACAATTTATAACACCGATTCTATAGCACTTGTATGACTTGGTGTAGAGATTTCGAATAGTAAACAATTTTTTTTATATACATATAAAATAATATATATTTTTTTACATTCACAATATATTTAGAGTGAGAAAATTGTTGAGTGGGAATTGTACCTGTAATTGTTACGTCTACTGTCAAATGCTGTACCACTGCGCCACGACGCGAGGGCCTCAGACTAAATCAACCTAATCTTCAAAAATATTGTTAAACGCAATTACAGAAAATATAATCTACTCACGTATGCAATTAAGCCATTACCAATATTTTCGAATCGTCGTCGTTATATAGAAATGTCAGTATAATCAGTCCTACAGGAATGTACCACCAGCTCGTAAAGCAGATTTGCTGAGAATAGCCTTCGAGAAACACAAGAGTAGCTATTTTCAACAAACTTTTCGCTATTTTCAAAATAAAATAAATGCCACCCGAGTGAACACCAGCATCATTTAATTTCACTGTTATCATTAAGTACTTTTAAAGAAGCACATACAAAATATATTTATCAGCTAGCTAGGATACTTTATCACACGTACGATCGTATCGCTCTCGTCTCGTCTCGTCGTCGTATCGACCACGCGCCGCTGTAATCTGCCGAGCTGTTAATGCGTAATGAGAGCACTTCCGAGTTTAACGAGCTCGCGCGTATCGCGTTAATTGTGAAATATCATTTAACATTAAATACTATGATTTTGTAAGATTTTTTTATTTATTGACGTCTTATTATAGCATGATATGTACTGTGTGTTTAAATGCGCTGATTGTAGGTTCGATTCCCACTCAGGGGAATGAAGCATTTTCATTTCCTCGCTCAGGTAACAAAGCAAAACGCGGCGTTAAGTTCTATAGCTCAAAGAAGATTCGGCGAAATGTGGCTAACGGTATGTCTTAACACAAGTTTCCTCCTGCCTACCCTACCCATCTATATTCGGAAATATATTTTCTACGGATTATATTTACGGCAAATTTTCAAGCAAAAAATGTACAAATTGAACTCCGTACCCTCTCCTCAATACAAGGCCGCACACCCGGTGTAGGCCTACACCGCGTATGCGGCCTTCGTACAACGATGCTCCATCACTTAGTTTTGATGAGGGCGTGTAATTAAAACGCTCTTTCGTCGGCACATTTTGTTAGCGCTTATGAAAATATATATTCCAAATAGAAAAATGTAAAGCGTATTTATAATTTATATATATATTTTTTAATAAATTAAACTGATTTAGAATATTATGTATGATTCATGCAGCTTCACGCTTTTTCCCGTATAAAAGAGTAGGTGGAAAGACCCTAGTGCAGAAAAACGCGGCAGCGCAGCAGTTGTGGAATATATTTCAATTCAGGAGAAAAAAAAAATCCTCGTTCTAATAACTAAACAAACTACGGCGTTGAGTTTCGCTACTCAACAAGAAAAGTCTCGAAAAGTTTGTCGGAAAGTAGAAAACGGAGTGTCTTAACACTTAGTTTCATCTGCCCGACCGTCTATATGCGGCATATATGGTGTGAAGGTGTAAATAAATTAAATAATTTTCTCAATTATATTTCGTACTCTTTATATTTACATACCTAGTATGCACATATTTATTTGTAACATTTTACATGTTTTTATTATCTTCTGTACATATTTTTACCTTTTCACATTTTATCCTGCATAGCAGAATACACAAAAAGACCCCAGTGTAAAGACACTCCGTTTACCGCTTTCCGAATGCATTCGCGAGACATATGCATTGGCGGAATTTAACGGCACTTAAGCAGGGAAAAAAGTGGTTGAAATATCTTGAATTTCTGGGTGGAAATCGAACCCACAACGTGACTGATATTTTTAATACTGTGTTTTAATTAACCGGGGTCTCCCTCCAACTTTATTACCGCTTACTTTTTCATCATAAATCGTATTTTTCCATTATTTCATGTCTCATTCTTCATTCTCAGCTAAGCACAGTCTTCTTCATTCTCACCGTGACATCCTCGCTCGTACCTGGCATTCTATGTAATTGCGGATAAAATAAAATATAGTAATTAATTATTCACCTTGGTTTATCATCATCACCGGAGTACAGCTCGAGTAGGAACCGCTGAGGCAGTCCGCCGTCAAAGCCGGCCACACATGACACTTCCACCGAATCGGCTGTTTGATTCCATAGCGAACAATTCCTGGGCGCGTGTGGCTTGCCTATTAGAGATAATATTTATTAATATTAAAGTGAAAATTATTTATTCAAGATATCATGTTATGAAGAATAGAGTGCTGTAACACTAGGTTCCTCCTGCCTAGTTTATTACGTGAAGTTGATTTTTAACGATTTACTATGTATATATATGTATATGAATTTCCGAATTTACAAAGTATTGCTAAAGGATATTTAGGTAAGTATTTTTATGTTTTTTTATCTGTACGCTTTATTGTTTTTTAACTAAAGGTAGATAAGAGTCAAGATCACAGATATCTTGCATAACTCTTTCACCTCGTCTTGTCGTTAGTCTCTTCACATGGGGAAGTCCATTAAAATGTGATTACTAGACAATATATTTTTATATATTTTATAAGCGATTTTACATGATACGGATACATTTAGTTAACTCCAAATGCAGTTATCCAAATGGCTTCCAAATACATAAATACGTAGATTTACGTTATGCGGCATTAAGACACGTATTTAACTGAACGTGGCAGTTTAATAAAGTTAAAAATTACATTAATAAAACTTATATAAAAAAAACTTTCTTTAGATAAAACTGAACATTTAAGTGTAACTTGGACTTTATTAATCGAACTATTCCCTATATAAACAAGCAGCTTCCCGCTTTACCACGTAATTGGCTTAACAGTTTTACCATAGTATTAAGAGATAGGTAGCTGGTAGACCCAGCGCCGCGGTTTGCTTACCAGAACGGAGAAATGACAAAAAATAAAATAAAGATACTTCGCCGAACCCTATATCATATCTTGTAATACTATCTCTGGTTAACTATAATTTATTAGTATATTCAGTTTCTTACCAGCAGCCACCATCTGGAACACGCAGGGCGCGAGTTGCGTGCCGACGTCGTTAGCAGCGGAACAGGAAAGCGTGCCGTAGTCGAGGTCTGCCACCGGCGTATATCTGAATAGAGTGTCAAAACTACTTATTATAAAAATATATTTT
Organism: Heliconius erato x Heliconius himera; assembly: GCA_013421005.1. Taxonomy (NCBI): domain Eukaryota; kingdom Metazoa; phylum Arthropoda; class Insecta; order Lepidoptera; family Nymphalidae; genus Heliconius; species Heliconius erato x Heliconius himera. Next base: position 22,174 of record JAATLQ010014699.1, on the reverse strand, counting down.
CACTTTTATAGTATTGTTAAGATATTACATAAAAAATTTGTGGGTTGTCGAGCATAAACTACTTAACATTCCATGAATCCTTTGGAAACCTTCGCGTCAGATGGTAAGGAGTTCAGAACAGTACCTGGGGCTTACGACCCATGTGTAGGTTTTTATTTGAATGTGACATTTTACATTTCGGGCTAGAAAATATTAAACTTGTGTTTTGGAATTAGAATAAGCGCTTTAGTATATCGATCGATCGATAGTTCTAATTTGTCGATTCAGTTATATAATTTTTTTATTTAGTGAGACGCTCAGACGTTGGATATGAACATGAATGTACATTTTATAGCAACCCTTAAAGCTATATTTTGATCACAAGAACCAGGTACAGCTTGTAACTGACTCCCCACTCCACTCAATAAAATATTTAAATAAAATTATCTAAATAATAATTTTAATACTTTAGTATGCCTCGTGATACGTATAATATAGTTAGAACCCTTTCGTAGTGATCGTAAGTAATCCAAGATCTTTTAAAGATTCAGAGGTAATAGTATTAATATGAAATGTACCATAAATTTAATATAAGTACAGATAAAATATATTATGATAAATAACATTTCGTAGTCTGTCCGTTTTAATCTCCCGTGACATTTCTTAAGTATATCGAAGACGTCCTATCTCCCTCTTTACTATGGCTGTCTAGAATCTTTAGTTATAATAAAAGGAAGAAAGAGTACGGGCACCGCCCCGCCCCTACACCGTGAATTCCGACCCGACTACGGCTGCAACAGTCTTATTGAACTCTCCGGGACGTTTGTGTGTGATCTTTCTGAAGGTACTTGTTACGCTTGTTTATATTAAGATTGTATTAGAATGGTGATTCGTGACGTCGATTGAATTGTGAGATCAATATAAGTCGTTGGTTCGAACGCACTATCGCTAGGCAGCCGATATGTTAAATAAACTCACGGCACACATCCCACAGTCGTGTCTCATTTGTTTTCTACATTAAAACAAGTTGTTAGACTCATAGGCGGACACTACTACATACACTGGAGTTTCAGGACATAAAATAGCACCATACCACCTACCATACTGTTTTACATAGAAGTATGTCCAATACCATACAAGCATCGCTTATGCATCGTAAGCGCACCGCGAGACATCGTCGATCGCAGTTTAACAATAAAAGGCCACAGCAATTTGCCTAGCCAAGTCTATTAGTAACAGCGAAGCCAAGCAGCAGTCGGTTGTGACTCCAATATCAGTTATTAGTAAAACATAGGGTCAATGAACTCCGACAATCGTACAAATAGTTTATAATTAATATTTTGTTACTGTCTGATATCTTTATAATAATTAATTAAATATCTTGACAAATTACCTTTATTGTAGGACATTAAATAGACTCTTATATAATATTTATAAATAATATGTACAGTACGTAGTATGTACAATACGTATTTTGATATAATAATTTTATATCATATTATAAATGATACTATTATATTTATATTTCATTATAAGTAATTATTATTCACCAAATCTATTTTAATCTCATTTCACAATTCACATAATAAGCATCTGGCAAAGATGGCGGCAAGAATTCTGCGTACATTAATATAATTGTAATTTTACATATCTCATAAAAATTTCCATTTACTAAACAAATAATATTTATCTCTGGATATTGAAGGCATTATATGCATTAATATCACTGTTCTTTGTTTTAATAATAACCTATTAAAAACTTACCGACGAAATATTCCAAAACAAACAAAGTAAATAGTGAAAGCACAACTTCTCTTAGTAGATTCGAATACTTATATCACAATTGAAGACATAATTTCACATGCTTTTTAAATATTAAATATAACTAAATAAATATTAATTATAATTTAAAACTTCTCTAAACATTTTGAATCACTATCCTTCACCAGACGCGACCGCCATCTCCCCGCTCTTTCTTTCCTTTTTCTTGACTTTGACGTTGACAGTAGCTTATTCAGTCAACAGAATATTTTACAATAATTAAAATATTAATTATGTTATTATGTATTTTAAATTATAATACGCAAGGATTACATATAATTATTAAATAATTTTTAATAAATATATATTTTTTTATCTGCGTGTTTTACCTACGGTATATTACGTCACTTTAATATTACTTGAGAACGGAACGCGTAATAAAAGAACTGAAATAAACTATTATTTATAAGATTGTATTTATGGTAAGCTATAAATTAAATAATGTTACAAATTATATTTATGTTTTTTTTTTTAAATTACTAGTATTTTGAATTTACCTACACATTTTAGTTCTGGCATGGATCGTTACAAGCTCCATACTCTTTAGCCTGCAACAAGATGGACCCAGCATTCACACGGTAAATCCATTAAATCAGTGGCTATATTTGTAAAGTAAAATTACTGCATTTTTGCATATTTTTTTAATAGCGTGTAAAGGTACTAATAATATTTACAAAAATAATGGCTATCTAATTAAATTCTTCATGACTTTAATTAAAAAGCTGTCATCTTTAGTACCATTTCAATTAAAAATGTTATTATTTTACATGTGTTTCATATTAAAATTTCATTTTAATTTTATTAAAGCTATTAATTCTAAAGATTTTACAAAATATTTTTATTACTAAGCAATATATACAAAAGAAATCACTTAATAAGTAATCAGGGGTGGTGGGTGCAGGTCTGTAAATCAAGCGAGATCTTTGCCCAGCGATGGAACGGTAATGGCTCGTAATTTGCTCCTTGATATTTTGGAGCCTCTCGCAGAAAAAGCCGCTTAATCACCTTTTGAAATGAAAGCTCTGTGCTATAAACTTGATTTACGAAGCAATTTTCTCAATTTTTAAAGCATAATATACAGTTAATAATGGATACAATAAAAGCCAATCAGAATCGATTTTTTTTGTCGAAAATTAGCTCGATTTTTGCATAGCAGGACGTTTCTCCTTTCTGATTGTGTAATTGACAAGCTTGAAATCCGATTCTGAATCAGTGAATAACAAACATTCACGCTGATTAAACTTTTCATTTCGACAAACTTGTTCAATTGCAAAGGATTTGCATGAGCAGGCTTTTCGTGAGAGCTGATTTCAACCGACTTTTCATCGATGTCTCGGAATCATTCCTCTTTTCAGACTTTGAAAATGTATTTGAATGTTTGCAACATATTACTTATAATACATATGGGTAATTTATTTTATTTAAGGAAGTTGTATTCTTGTCATAATGTCATATTTTTTTATGTGTTTTGTTCTATTTAAAAATAAATAAATAGCAGTATTAAGTAATTAAGTAGCAGCAGCAGCAGTAGAGGCCAGTCGTGGTGCACCGGCACGAAATGTGACTGTAAAACCGACTGGTTGTGGGTTCGATTCCCACTCGAGGAGATGAAATATTTACTTAAATTTATATTTCCATTTCTTCGCTCTGGTGTCGAGGCTAAGCGCGGCGTTGTTCTGCCACTTGCACGCAATGCCTCCAGAATTCGGCAGAAAGTGGCCTACCCTGCTGTGTGCGGGATACAGCGTGAAGCTGATTTGATTTTGATTTTTTTTTAAATAGCAGTATCGTCTCATATCCTGATTGGTTTACGAGTTTCTAATATTTTTATAACAACATATATTAATATTATTATATCAATTATTTTTGTAGTTTTTATGATAGAAATTGGTCAGAGGGCCAGTCGTGGCGCAGGGGCACAAAGTGCGACTGTAAAAACGTCTGGTTGTGGGTTCAATCCCCACTCGAGGAAATGAAATATTTATTAATATAATAGGGGCAAAGCATGGCAATGAATTCCGCCACTCAACACGCCATGCCTCAGAATTCGGCGGAAAGTGGGGAACGGCGTATCTTAACATTAGGTTCCCTCTGCCTACTCTGCTGTGAGCGGGATACAGCTTGAAGCTGATTTAATTTTTTTCCAATTTTAATTTATGATATAAATTATTTAGTTATATTTAATCAATACCATAAAAATCTAAATAATAAATAATTTAAAATACATACTTAAGACTAGACGCGCTGCCATTAGATGTATATCTATCAGCTGCCACGTCGAGGGTTTCCCCAGAATTATTAAACTTCCACTTGAAGACCGCGGCTGGCGGATCGGCGTCCACCTCGCAAACTATCACCACGGATTCACCGCGCGCTGCACCCACCACCGTCACACCACCACTCCTACAGGATGGCGCATCTAAAATCAAAAATATATCTATTATTATATTATCTATATTATAGTTTTTAGCGGTATACGTAAACGCATTTTCCAGCGAAAAAAAAGGCCCCATTCTCCCCATCAAACTCATACAATCACCATCTTATAAAAACCAAACGCTTAAAGGCAAAACTGAACTTGTTCTCAATCTAAATATCGCAAGATTTTACTTTCCCGCAAAAATGAATCCAAACATCTAGTTTAGTTACGTGTCAATTGTCATTTTCATGACTCTTGCTCGACGGGGCTAAAGGGAATGAGGAACATTATCGTATTCGGATCTCAATTTAACTATCTCTGTAATAGTCGCCGCTTCCGCAGATTGAAATGGATACTTGCGATTGAGGTGAGCCGATAGCGAAACTATCAAGTAAATTGGAACTGTATTCGGCCCAACGGTCACGAATATTACTGTAATAACCTTGCAAGCAGCTCTGACTAGTTTTTAGTTTGGACTAGAGCGTTTTTTCCTGTGAACGTTTTTGCAGAGTGTGCAAAAGTTGTGTGGTAAATGGGCGGACATGCTCCGTATTCAGTGCATTAGGCAAGGCGACACGCGACCTTGCGTTTTCAATCATTGATAATGTTTTTTTCTCTATTAAAACTTTACCTGGAAATTCTTCTTAATCTTGTTACTGGTCTTAATGTATAGACATATATGGTATACTCGTATAGTATTTGTTTTTTATTTGACTCATATAATTAGCAGATTATTTTGATTTATAATTATTATGCAGATAATACCTATCTATATAGTAAGTATTTCTTTCACCTTCACGCTATATCTCGCGAATAGCATAAGAGACAAAGGGAACCTAATGTCCAGATACTTCATTACCCATGCATCTTCCAATTTCTAAGACTTTGTTCTTCGTGTGTCGGACCTCAACGTCGCTCTTTGCCTTTTCCTTTACCATTAGGTAAATATTTATAACTATATAACATAATAATAAATAATATACACATTATTTTACTAAACTCCATCTTCCAAGACCAAATTAATAATTCACTTCACCAAATGATTCAAAAGCAATACGAATTATTTCTCCACTACACAAGCGTTACAAATCTATTACCCTAAATTACTTCACATTGATTCCAGCATTTTCTTTTTGTGATTGCAATCTGCTCTAATGTCGAATTCTGTGAAACTTTCAAGAGATGGATTGTTTGACGTGGATCAAGGTCGGCCTCCGGGAGCACAATGGGTGAGTGAGTAACGAACTGATTGTGCTCGTAGTTTCCGTACAAATAATTATTCTATAACTAAGTTAATAATTTAAGCTATTCCCAAATATAATCCTATTACGTTTAGCCAACTGCCTTGGCAGTAGCAATAAATCAAATTTTCTAGTAAATATTTTTTTATATAAATATCTAAATGTCTAGTGTCTCAGTGTATCGAATATACGCCAATCTCATACAATTATCCCGCATATTATAACCAAATCTATACAGCAAAAAAATTAAAAAACAATATTAAATATAAAATTACATAGTTAGACACCCTCTAAAATCCAAAACTAAGTTCCCAGCGACCTTGTGTAGTTCGAGAGTAACTGGAATTGGGGCAAGGAGCAATTATGTCGCACGCATTAATAATGAGCCGGCCGCAATGCAGGGACGTACACGCACCGACACTTAGTGAAAACCGAATGCTGAATTTTGAACATCTAGTTATACTATGTAGTTGATGTTAGTATAAATGCGATGAATATATAGAGTAAGTGACGGTTGTGTGTTTGATTCCTACTCGGGGAATTATTATTTTTTTACTCATTTCCTCTCTCTTTGGTAGCAAGACAAAGCGCAGTGGTGTTCAGCCCCGCTAAATGCAATAATTTGAAAATTGGGCGTAGATCCTTCTGAGTACTACTATCGCTAACTGCTTATTTTTTTTTTGTATCTGTATCTCACACTAAGCAAGGTAGGTAGAGGGAACCCGAAAACCCAGTATTACGACATTTCCGTTCACCATTTTTTGTGAGCGATGAAAATATAAAAAAAATCATTCCTTTGAGTGGCAACCGAACCCAAAACCGTCGCGTTTACACTTGCATGCGTGTGCCCCTGCCCCACGAGGGCTTCAACTTTAATATGTTTTATTCGCCGACAACGATTACTGCCTACCGTCGATAAGATAATAAATAACTTTTTCTAATGTGCCATTTCCTTATATCTTAAGCCATGATCCATTCTCAATCACTTGTACATGACTTGCCAATTTTCAAAATCAATTAGATCTGCATCTTTATCATCAATTATTAGCCCGATAACTAAACATTAATAATATTAATTCAAATTTGTCCAGTAATAATTAAGTATATGTATGTATGTATGTATATATTGTTACCGTAAAACTGACTGGTTGTGGGTTCGATCCCCACTCGAGGAGATGAAATATTTATTTAAATTTATATTTCCATTTCGTCGCTCTGGTACCGAGGACAAGCGCGGCAAGCAAGACTTTCGTTGCATTACTTTGAAGTAAAATATATAAAACATAAAACATATTATAGACAGATATTCCATATAATAATTGCTTGCATGGTTGAATTAAAATTTCAAATTTCTTTTTTGTTTGAGTTACGCTACTCACTACGAAATATTATAAATAAGATTCCTTCTGTCCATATATAAAAAAAATATACTTAGAAACAAATCTTAATGAATAACAATAAAACAAAATCAAGATTAGAGTAATGACCATACTTAAATCAGTATTTAGGAAATTGTTTTACGGCTTATATCACAAATATAATTCAAATTTCCTTACAAAACGCCTCGTGTAGCATTTAACGGATGACGAGGCCGGAGGAGGTGACCACCTGCGCCCCGTCACGTTACAGAAGAAAGCCCAATTTATGCCCTTTATATTTTATACCTCGCTTAATCACCTCAATCTAGCGGCATAATTGCCTATTGTTTAGGATTTCCGGGGAATCCTCAAAAATGAAATTAACCAGTAATACACCTGTACTGTATTAAGATGAATGATTGTTTGTCTTTATACATCTGTTATGAGTAATGACGAATTTAAATTTTTGACTTTAAAAAAAAATAATTTTTCCCACATAGCAAGGAAGACAGAGGGACCCTAGTGTTACGATACTCCGCTTCTCGGTTTTCTCTCAGTTCTCAAATATTATGTGTTTATTGATGGAATTCAATATTACGCTTGGTCTTATTACTAAGTTAAGGAATATAATTCATGCATTAGTGTAGGAGCTGAACTCATGATCATTGTGTTTAGAGTCAAACGCCGTGCCGTATCGCCGATACAGATTTTTCCTAAAAAACCCTTTGACACTTTGATTAAAAACATTAAATTAAATTCGGATATTTATTAGATATATAATATTAAGTTTTGTTATCCAAATCAAAATAAACATTTACTAGGTGAAAAAAAAAACGAATAAATGCTTACTTTAAGTAATCTTTTCAGGAAAAGGTACAAAACAGTGTTAATTTTGTATAAGTTTCCGTATTGTGACTTCTTAATTCGTAAAAGCAATGGCGGTCACCATTCATTTATTCAGGCTATTGTCCACCTCGGCGTGATTGTTTCCCAGTTTAGGGTTCCGACCTTGCTCCCTACCTACTTGACAACTCTTGAATGTTAAATTTATTCTACCACTAGGAAAAATACGTATTTGTAGAATATAAACTAAACATTTAAAATAATTATGTAAGTTGCATTGATTATTTATTTTATTACACATGAGTAGCGGCTTTCAATATCGTTTGCTTGAAATTTAAAACGTAAAATACCATAGAAATTTCATAAAAATGTTTTTTTTGCAACTTTATACTTTCTAAGGAAATGTCATGCTAAATTTCAGCATTCTATGCCGTGTAAATCCGGTTGTTCATAGTCTTTCAGTCAGTCAAAAAAGGCAATGCTCTAAGATATAAATATATGGATTTATTACTACACTACTAATTTCTCTTATTTTATATAATATTTAAGCTAAAGCAAATTATGACCGAAGTCATTCCACATATTCCTGCTCCAGTAATATAGTAATATAAAATTCGGTCAAGTAAATTTCGTAGGATGTGCATCGAGCAAATAAGGACGGGGTCCGAGCGCCGCGGGCCATTATTCTGAATTCCCGAGCTCTGTTGTAAATCATTATAGTCGTGATGTAGTACGGCGCGGCGCGGTGCAAGCGGAAAATTTGGATAGAAATATGTTACTTATGAAGAATATTATTTGTCTATTACTTGGAAAATATATATATACAAATTTCATTTGATATTTTATTTACAAATATTCAGTTAGTATTGTTATTTGGTGATGTATTTTTTTCATTTAAGTTTGAATAAGAACATAATAAATCGAATAAAAAATTGATTTATTTTTTAAAATAATAATAATGTGAAAGCACTTAGAAATAACATTCTAGATTATCTATTGATTAATATCACTGTCATCTTACTAATAATAGTTTAATACTTGTATATTTGATCATTTATATTATAACGGTGAAAATTAGTAACAATGAATTAATGTTCTCTCCCGCAAGAACTTCTTAACGGATTTAGTAGCATAACATATAAATTATAATGTGCATAAAACTTTTGTATAATTTAACTATAATAACAAGTTTAAGCTATAAATATATTGATATAAAAATATACATGACGAAAAAATAAAAAATGAATATAGCAAATTTATCAAAACGAATTTAGCATATACTCATAGCTCATGTTACTTATCATGAGTTGATAAGTAACATGAGTTGATTAATAACGATAAAGTGACAATTTTAGTAGAAACAATAAAATTAGAAGAACACAAAAAACTTTAAGATATCGCAATTTTTCATATAATATACATACACACATACAATAAATATCTTCAAGATAAAAGAAATGTAATATTTTACTACAATATTAATAATTACTTAGTGTCATAACTTACATTTTACTCTAAAATGGAGTTCATTAGACACGGTTTCCCCTTCAGCGTTAAGCGCCGAGCACGCGTACCGCCCGCTGCTGTGCCGCGTCACCTTTTGCAGTACCAGGCTCTGGTTGCTGTGGAACACTCGAGCCGTTGCGTTGTGGGCAAGTGGTCGGTCCTGTGGAGAAATAGTAAATTAGAAAGTTTTTTTTTTGGTTGGTTTCTTATAGAAGAACATATTGACATTCGACAAAGAGAATCACAGTGAACTGCAGTTCACAAGTGACATAACTAATACCATCCAGAAAAAAACATGGTTAAAATTTGGAAATTCCATCTTTTTAATGCTGATTTATTTTTGTTAATATAAATATAAGCAATTAACAATTAAATTAATTACTATAAATATCAATTATTTAGTGGTGTACTATTTCTGGCCAGTCGTGGCGCAGCGGCACGAGGTGTGACTGTAAGACCGACTGTTTGTAGGTTCAATCCCCACTCTAGGAGATGAAATATTTACTTAAATTTATATTTCCATTTCTTCGCTCTGGTGTCGAGGTTAAGCGCGGCGTTGAGTTCTGCCATTCAATACGTAATGCCTCCAGAATTCGGCAGAAAGTAGGGAACGGAGTGTCTTAACACTAGGGTCCCTCTGCCTACCCTGCTGTCTGCGGGATACAGTGTGAAGCTGATTTATTTTGATTTATTTTTATTTTTTACTATTTCTTGTCTTACAGAAATATTAAGCATAATATTCTGATCATACTCCTATAAATTACTAACACTAAGAACAATCTTAGACTTAGAGAATCCGCAAGAAACATGGCATAAATCTGTTTATTACTTATTTATATTTTTGTACCAGCTGTATTTTACTGTTGCCTTTATTATAGTAATAAATTAACCAAGTAAATTGCCGCGATGAATCTCTCTCGCAACTTACTCAAGCAAATACAGGTGGCTAGTGGTGCGCTTCATAATCATAAATCCTTAGGCGCAGACTAGACAATGCGGCGAACTTAAAACTGGTTCAGTGGAACTACAATTGCATCAACCCACTCGTGAAATACAGGCTTAGTTTTCTCAAAGTGTTTGTTAAAGAGACGGTTTTGAATATACAGTAGGTAGCTACTGTTGTTAGTACGGCTTGTGATTTGGTCTGGTGAATTAGGAGTTGCCTATTTTAATGGTGTATTATACGGATTTGAATGACTATGTGGCGTTTTGTATATCGTAAGTATATTATGTTCTTATTCATTTAGATAAATTTCACATTTTATGTATTTAACGTTTTTTGTTTTTAATACAGATTTTTTTCAGCTTCACACTGTGTCACGCTTGTAGCAGTATAGGCAGAGAGAATGTAGTGACAAGACACTTGGTTCTCGATTTTTATCCAAATTCGGGACATTTGCTTATTGAGTTATGAAACTTATCGCCACTGTGAGCTTTTTCAGAAAAGAAAGAATAATTCACTCCACCATGTCGAAATTAGTACCACAGCCATCGCGATTGTACCTTGCCCCATTGAGTCACGATGGAACATGAAAGAATAATAATTTAAGTTATCTCAATTATTTAGAAAACAAAAAACACAGTCTAAACTTGAGCCAGTCGTGGCGCAGGAGCATAAGTGTGTAAACGCGACACGTTGTGGACTCGAATTCCACCCGAGAAAATGAAATATTTAATATTTTCATTTCTTCGCTGTTGTTAAAGCAGAGTGCGGCGTTGAAATCCGCCACTCAAGACGCAATGGCTCCAAAATTCATCGGAAAATGGAAAACTTATTATCTTAACACAAAGTTTCCTCTGCCTACCCTGCTATGCGCGGGATACAGCGTGAAGCTGAAAAAAAACAGCAAGTAAACCAAGTAACAAAATGAGTATTTCCAATACAACCAACTCCATCCATGTCCGCGTACCGTATAGGCTATAGAGTGTAGGCCATCACCGCACCTAACAATAAAACTGAACGACAGCATAAACACGGAGCTTTTAAAAGCGTTGAATAAAGTTGCAAACGTTTGAGGGCGTTTAGCAGAATATGATTATTTGCACAAAGGGGTCCATTACGTCAGTACAATAGGTGGCGGACAATGCCTCAGCGACGACTGATTATTTCTTGTTCCTAACAAAAGGATTTCTAATTATTAGAGCAGATAAGTGAGTTGGAGATTAGAGGAGTTCATTGCAGGTGATAGTTGAGAGAGGAAGGAGTGTTGGCTGCGTGCTTGAGGAGATAATTCGACACTACAAATTTCTGGCTCTAGGAGATTGCTTAAAACATTTAAGTATTGAAATACGTCCTTAAATAACCTTTTTCCACATAATTTTAACAATTAGGTTATCCAAAACAAACACTATCGTCCTAATACAATTTCACTAATTAATATCCAAAATATACCCAAAATTTGCACTGCAGGTTCACCTCGATCCGTAAATTATCCACACAACGATTTCCATATTAAAATACAGGAACCCCAAAATAACAGACCCTTCCTGTTTATCCAGTGAAACAATGATGTACTCAAATTAGCATGGATACGAAATTCTCACTTCGCTTGTACGTAGTATATATAGTACGGTTGACGAGTCTTGGCCATCCTGAAATTAGCCGCGCTGCTTAGATTTAAGTTTAATATTTTGTTAATTTTTGTTTCTTTATTCTTTTCGAGTAAACAATGCGCAAAAGTTCAGAGAGCCCAACTTCACGGTGGCCACGACTCGTCGACTGTACTGTACAAGCGTTACAGCTACGGGCAAGAAGCAAAATTTAATTTCTCCTAATGAAGTCGGCGAAGGCAAACAAAAAACCGTCCGCCCAAAGATACAGCTTCGGCCGAATTTAAAAGAGACATTTTAAAAGCCAGTCTTTGTGTATAGATTGAAATATACGACTACAATCCTTGCGGCGTGACGAGGCGGCGTCGCACTCGAACGTAAATAGCGTTCGTTATCTTTACTTCCTTTTATTGTTTTTTTTTTTTTTCATATCTCGGAAGATAGCATTGTTCAACTGAGTAATGGGTTTAATTTAGATTGTCATTTTAACGGGAGTGAAATAGATTATGCGAAATATTGAAGTATAAGAAGATGGCCATAAGAAGAGGCCAGTCGTGGCGCAGCGGCACGAAGTGAGACTGTAAAACCGACTGGTTGTGGGTTCGATCCCCACTCGAGGAGATGAAATGTTTACTTAAATTTATATTTCCATTTCTTCGCTCTGGTGTCGAGGTTAAGCGCGGCGTTGAGTTCTGCCACTCAACACGGAATGCCTCCAAAATTCGGTAGAAAGTGGGGAACGAGGTGTCTTAACACAAGGTTCCCTCTGCCTACCCTGCTAAGTGCGGGATACAGCGTGAAGCTGATACAAAGAAGATGGCCTCTTCTTGTCGTGTCGCAGAAACTTAACAGCAAATGACGAGGGTTGTGGGTTTGATTACCACGGAGAAATGAGATTATATTTATTTTATTTTAATTCCCATATCTAATATTCCTAAATTGGGAAACAGAGTGTCTTTACATCAAACACTTAGACAATAGATTCTATGCGAAAAAAAATGTGAAACAAAAAAAAGAAGTAAGCTCACGTTAAAATGATACAAAAAAATCTCATTTAGGATATAAGATAATATCAATATAATTTATACAATACGTAATAATTTGTAGACGATGAGTGAAAATATAGTATGTACGAGTATGTGGGAGGAATTTAATTTGATAACTTGATGTTTGAGGGCTTACGCTCGAATATTACGACATTTTAATATCAAAAGCCGACGTTTACTTTATTGAGATATGTTATATTTTTAGGCTGCTGTATAATTTGTTAACAAAAAATTGAGGTGGTCGTGGCGCAGTGGACAGTGTAAGCTTGTGTTGAACTGGCTGTGGGTACGATCCAATTCAGTTTCACACTGTATCTCGTATATAGCAGAGAGAGCTTAGTGTTAATATATTCTTCTTTCCGTCGAATTATTAAGGTTTCGCCGAATTATTGTGTTGAGTAGCACTTTACGTGCGTTTTTAGCTTAGTATCAGAGTGAAGAAATTAATGTGAAGAAATATTGTTCAATAATTATTTATTCCCCCGAGTGGGAATCGTGCCCACAACCGTTGCGTTGCAGTCACATGCTTGTACCCCTGCGCAAAGACAATCCAATTACGGTAGTAATATTTAAAAAACAACCCTCACAAGGCAATTTATTGCGCCTAATCTTTCAGACATTGCAGGTAGCGGAATTCGATACTGCGCTATGCTTATCGCAGAAAATTTAAAATAATTTAAATATAATAAATAGCATAAGCACAAGGATCTCCTCTGCCTTCCCTGTGTGAGATACAAGTAAATATAATAAAAAAATGTAAAGCGTAAAATGAAAGAAAAAATCGACATCTGAAATAAATATTTATCTATATAATTTCACTTAATTATTCATTAACTCGAAACTTAAAGATTTTTACATTTCATAAGTGACGTCATATTAAAAGTAGGTTTTCCCTGAATACCGCGGGTTATTCATGTACATACATACATACATATATGTACGCATTATTATGTAACATACATATGGCCCCAATAACAACGATTCACACAGCGCATTAATCCAGAACTCGTTAGTATGCAAATAGAAATAAAACAAAGCTAGTAATGTTCAAAAACAAACGCAGTGCTCTAAAGTAATGACTACATGTCTATAGTGAAATGAAACTATTTATATTTTTATATATTTTAAATTAATATCACATATCAATAATATAAATACATTTTAAATACTTTGAACCTTCACACTGTATACCCATATAGCAGAGTAGGCAAAAGGAACCTAATGTTCACATGCTTAGTATCTTACTGCTCAATTTTCGAAATATTATATGTCGAATGGTGGAACTCAACGCTGCACTTAGTCTTGCGATCAGCGCAACGAAAAGAACATTTCTTCCCCACCCACAGCCGTCGCGTTTACAGCCATCCACTGTGCTGCTGTGCCATCCTATATGTATATATAGGATGGCACAGCATAGCATAGCATTATACATAGCGTAAATGAAAGTGACTAACTGATTTGACTGAAATATAAATCCAATCTGAATCCAAGAATGAGTGTAATTTTTAATTTTTTGTTATTTTAATAATAATATACCGATCTATTTATGCGCCAATACAGATGATGATTCATGAATTTCAATTAAAATTAAATTCTTAAAAGAAAACATAATCTTGATAGCACCATAAAAGGAGTGCGAATATTCAATCAAAAGCGTCCATTATTATCGGGTTGAGTTCTAACGAGTACAATCTCGTATATACGTCTCGTATTTCCGCGACCGCGAGGGACCCCCACGATCGCGGAAATAAGCCCCATTAACGAATAAAGTGGAAAATTTTCTACCTGATAGCGTTCCTTGCTTATTCTTTGAAAGATAACATCTTTGTGCATAATATATTGCACATAATATATTGCACGTTTTAAATTAAACTCTTTAAAAATAAGATTCTTTTAAAATAAGATTAATCACATATATCTAGTGATATATGTTTTTGGAATCCCGACGTTTTGAAATTTTTTAGCAATTTTTATTGAATTATATGGCGGAGCCCAACGTCACATTTTATTTTACTGGATTGTAAAAATTTAAATAAATGATAAGATAATACAATCCGTCAATATTGTTTATCAATATGTCTGTTTCAAAAATTTGGAAAACCAGATTATTAACTGACGTAGAAAAGGCTCGCCTTGTTAACTTTATCCATTTTCGTGGTTTTATGTCGAATAGAATTTTATTTTGGGGCAACACAGCCACTATTAAAGCAATCTTTGTTTTACAGAAGCGAACTATTTACGCAATCTATAACTTATGCTTTAAAAATTTATAGGCAAAATTTTAAAGAAATTAATATATTATTAACAGATCCCAAAGTGTTGCCATTGGATTGACATTATTCGATTAAGTAACCATTTTCTTCTGAAAGAACAATACCAAATAAAAAGCCTTAAGGCAAGCAATATAAAAACACAGTGCTCAATAAACAGCAACAGGTTGCAATACAAAAATATAGATTAAAAGTACTTGTTTAGAGTTACAAACTGAATTGTTCGGGGCAGAACGAACAAAGTACACATCCCCCATACTCTGAGCGTTTTATTTGCTTCGGCCTTCGAATGGAGCGTGCCGATGCCCGCCCCTGCCGGCTTTGTCGACTGCGTTTTAAAATAAAACTAAAATATATATTTGTACTAATATTATTACAAAAGTGTATTTGCTTTTCTGGTTTCTTTGAAAGGAATAACTTTGATCATATTGAACATATTGAATATATGTGCTTACTGGAAGTGTTGTCATAACGGATGTCGTTCAAGCATCTTTGTTTGGACTGATTCATAGAACAAAATTTTAATTCTAACCGAAAAACGATACGCAAATCAAAAGTGGAACGGGATAACTGACTGATTGAGAGACTGTATTTAGTGTCTGTATGGGGAGTAAAACTACTGAGATCAACTTTTAAACTGTAAAACTGTAAAAGTCAAAAACAATATAAAAATTATAATATAAATTAAAATTTTTCATAATTTTGATAATTCCAATAAGTTCAATAAATAACATATGTGTAGAGTTATAAAATTAACATTACAACTTAAAATTTTCTAATATATGTAACAACTAATACAACTTATATTGTTTGTACTCGATATTTACTGCTCTAGCATAAGAATTGAAAGAACTTAGAATCCACAAATGTCGCGTCCAAATGCACGTCCCATCTGCATCGAGATTGTCACCTAAAATATGAGAAAACAACACTTTCTGAACAAATCACATACCTACATCAATTCAGTGAATCACTTACAAATGATAGCTTGGACACTTTAGTTCATTAAACCACTAATAGCGGCCAACATCGTCATAACGAATAGAACTATAATATAATAATTTATGAAAACGCCCCAAAATTTTATTAAACAACACCCCAATAATTAGAACTATAATATAATAATTTATGAAAACGCCCCAAAATTTTATTAAACAACGCCCCAATAATGGTGATTTTAATGAAAATTTCGCAGGTAACATTTGTATACGCGATCGACCGCAATCATTTCGCACTTTTTGCCGCTTGAGCTTTAAACGCGGCCATTTGTCGCGTCGTCACGCCTCATTGTTTTATATGTGATTGTTTTTGAAAAATGTCCGCTGTACGCGATACGCCCGAATTAAACCCACAAATTTACTGCTCTTTCATTTTCATGTCGGATTTTGTATGTTATAAAACCCTGAATATCATGAATTTTTGTTTTGGATAAATAAATGGTATTCTTATCGAATGGCAGATTCTATCATGGATGTCGCTGATTGAGAATGAGTGATGAATTGACAAAACGATACATAAATCGTTTTGTCAATTCATCACTCATATCATAAGTAAAAGTGAGTAGTAAGAGAGGAAGAGAGAGATTTCGGTTGACGTCGAGGATACTGGAAGCAGGTCACGCAAAAAGCAAAAGCATCCCATGGAGGGTATGAATGTGCAAGTTGATGCACATTCATACCCTCCATGGGATGCTTAAACGTAAAAAATAATAAGATAGAGATATTCTCACACAACTTAACAATTATACAAGTACTATATTAAGAGGTTTAAATTGCTTAGAAAAAAAATATTTAGCAGTCAACTTATTTAGTGTCTCATGAGTTTTATTCAAGGTTATAAGCTAGTAAGGTACACGCTTTTACTCGCAAAGAGTCAGTGTTTTAACACTGCGTTTCTCACACATAATTTTAAATACATTGCGTGTTGAGTGGCGAAACTCAACGCATCGCTTTATCTGCCGAAGCGGAAAAATGAAAATAATTTAAATTTTATAAATAAAGTACACCGTATAATGTATTATTCATAAAAATATTGTATATTTTTGTTCGTACAAAATTTGAGCGTGTCATAACGTAGTACTTAATAGCCGCGAGCCGGGAACGGTCATCTCTTAAGAGGGTCACTCAAAACCTCCTCTCTCCGGGGACCCAAATATTTCATTATTAATGCGGACATTATCTAACATATTAATATTTCTTACCTGCCGGAAAGCATTTCGTTATTATAGCTATATAAATCTCATGCATAGTAGGGTTGGCAGATAAAACCTAATATCATCACATTCGATTCCTAATGCACCGCCAGTATTTGGGATGTTGCGTTGAGTATTGAAACTCAATGTCAAATTTTATATCGAAAAGGGTAATTAGAAATAAATAATGTACCCGAGTCGGGTTTGAACCAACAACCACCATATATAATATGACACTATCTCAGTAGGACACGTATAATATCAATTTTGTTTCAGAATATAAGCACATTAGTACTTTATGAAACAGATTTCTGTTTTTTTTTATTTCGCCTAAAACTAAATTAAACCAGGGAAATTAATGTTAAGACTACTCCGTTTCCAATTAGACACGTCCCCACTTCTGCCAAACTCTGGAGGCATTGTGTGAGCGCAATTTAATGCTGCGTTACCAGACCAAGGAAATAGAATATGAAATATTTCATTTCCTCAAGTGGGAATCGAACCCACAAACTAAAGCGTTCACAGTCAGGCGCTTGTGCTAGGTAGGATTTCAGAACATTATCTCAACTTTAGTAAATCTTCTGATTGCCCCACAAAATCAACTACTATAAGTTTTCAGCTAAATCACACACACACACAAACACACACAGAAAACTAATTTCCTCATACAAATTTAAATGCAAATATTAATATTAATAATATTGAAACTAATGTTGAAAGTCATTAAAAGTAAAATGCATTAACACGAGTGGTAGAGCACTACTATAGCGGGACTACTACTGCAGGTACCGTGTATTTGTTAATTTAGTTCACTGAAGCGCGTCCTATTGGCGGTGTTAGCGAAGTTAGAGCCGGCAATGTCCCGCAAAAACGTTTAGTTTAGATTAAGCGTTGCATTTATATAAACTGCTCTCTTCTGTTGGTTGTTTGTACGGTAGTTTGATTGCAATATTTAACTTAACTCACTTGAGTTTACTGTTACTGATTATGTTTTATGGGATTAGCTGAATTGATTGTTTATATATTGAGGCCAGTCGTGGCGCAGTGGCACAAAGTGTCACTATAAAACCGACTGGTTGTGGGTTCGATCCTCTTTCGAGGAGATGAAATATTTACTTAAATTTATATTTCCATTTCTTCGCTCTGGTGTCGAGGGAAAAGCGCGGTGTTGAGTTCTGCCATTTAACACGCAATGCCTCCAGAATTCGGCAGAAAGTGGGCAACGGAGTGTCTTATGACACTAGGTTCCCTCTGCCTACCCTGCTGTGTGCGGGATACAGCGTGAAGCTGATTGTTTATATTAAATATAATGTGGGGAACGGTAGTGTCTTGACGAGAATGGAGGGTATTGTCACTAAGTTTCCAGGTTCCTTGTTCCTATTCAGCTATGTACTCGGAATACAGCGTGATGTAAAAATATATATAATGGTCGAATCGAAACATTGAGCGTAAATAAATACCGCCTATTTACTTTGTCTTGTCGGAAAAGGGGATGTGAAATTAATTCAGTCCATCGAGTGTGGTTAGAACTCACAACTATCGCATTACGACGTACATATCGCGCTACGACGGCATCTAAATACACCAAATAGTAATTTTAATAGCATTTCAAAATAATTCATTTAGTTTAATCTATTACGGTAACTTCATTTCCTATTTACATATTCCATATAGTTGAGATCAGTCAGGCGCAGGGTGAGACTGTAACAGTGACAGGCTGTAGGTTCGATTCCAACTTGAGGAAATGAAATATTTAATTATTTAATATTTTCTCGATTTGTGTCGAGGGAAAGCATGGAGAGTACGGAGCGGAGTGTCTTAACACTAGGCTCCCTCTGCCTACACTGCTATATGCGTGACACAGTGTGAAGATCACATAAAATATTAAATATATACAATAAATAAAAAAAATATCTACAATTTATTTATATCGTATCGTCAAGATATTATACAAAGTATCGTCACACAAATATAGCTCGTCGTGCGTAATACCGCTATATTGGTCTTTTTGTTCGTCTCCAGAGATCATGTGTACCGTGAAAGGATATTACGTTATAATGAATTATTTCCAGCCGCGGCTCACTGCTTTATTGTCATGTCAGATGTAACGCTACCGAATGTGAATGTGACACATAAATTCTTCTCTTAAACAGCGAGAGCTAAGAATCCTCGGGACGTAGGAAGTTTTGCGAAATTCCTATAGCTGTAACAGTCAAATATGCTCGAGTCGGGTTTTTAGAGGTTTTTGTGGCCTTTTTAATTTGGTCTGGTTTCTTCTTTTATTTTTCAAAGTGCAACAAATGCTATCAGTATTTTAATATATTTTTAATAATTATTATTGTACTAAACCTGTCTATATTAAAAATACGAAATTATGTCGTCATACAACGCGGAAAGCAAAAAATAAAAAATATATATTTTTTTAAACAGTGAAGCTGGACTTTTTAATTTTTATATAAATACATGTATTAAAATAGTTACAGCCATTGCAGTCGTGGCACTTGATGGTTGTGGGTTGAATTCTCACTCGGGGGAATAATTATATTTAAATCATTTTTATTTGGCCGCTCTAGTAGATAAAACAGCGTTGACGATCGCCCCTCAGCATGCAATATCTCGATAATTTGGTGGGAAGTGTGGAACGGAGAGTTTTAATATTATGAATAATTCTAAGTAAGCTATGTAAGAAAACCCTAAAAATGGCGACAGAGGCAGGTGTCCTTTATATATATTGTTTAATACCTTCCAATTGGTGAATTGGAAGGTATTACACAATATATAAATGAAATATTTAGATATTTACTACTTACGACTGTTATGATAAATACTGTTATACGTATACTATTTGTTAAAAAAATATCAAATTTTAATATGAATTTAAATTTGCAATCAGTTTTAGGTTCATATTTCACTTCAGCCATTTTTTACTGAAAATGCAATTAATGTATTTTGCAAAAGCTTATAAAAGCTTTACTGTACCTTCCTTTTCGTTTATATTAAAATTTTAACTTCAAAATGTCAAATTAAAATCCTGTTTCATTTTAATTGGGTAAGAAAAACGAGAATTTCAACGAGAATGTCGACGAACATTAGCAGATATAGCAATTACTTGAAGTTGTTCCAATATTTAAAAAAAAATCACGTACACAGCGTATTACTAAAGTACTAGCAAAATTTGGATTTTTTTCAAATTCAAATCAAATTATTTTTTATTCAAATAAACTTTTACAACCACTTTTGAATCGTCAATTGAACACAAGCTGCTTAGAAGAGCCGGCAAGAAACTTAACAGTTGCTCTTTTTATAACTGAGGTTGCAATTTTATTGCTTAATACAATAATACAATGATATCTATCTTGTATGACATTCAAATGATCTTAATTAAAAAACATTTTTATCCTTCAAATATTCTTGGACACTATGATAAACTTTCCTAATTAACGTTGTATTACAGTTGTATACATATTGAAAACTGAAAATAATTTCATAAATATATTTTATAAATTTTCATATACTTCAAGCGGGTAAGGTCAGCTAGTTATAAATAATTTTATTTAAATCTTAATAAAATAATGGGACGCTTTTATATTGAGTCCTATTATATAATGTCAGGCTTTTTTGTGAGGGAAGAAAAATATGGAAAAAAGCATAAAGTAAATTTACATTTAGTTTTACTATGCAAGTCAAGCAAGTTTTTCCTACTCTTTATAATATCTTGTTAGCATACTACAAAAGTGCCTACGCGACGAGTAGAATTAAGAAATAGATACATCATTAATTAAAGGGCAATTTCAAATAAATTGGTATCTATAAAAAAAGGTTTTGAATTTATATCACACTAGAACTAACATCACGTTCTATAACAAATAAGGTCGAGGCAAAAGTATTTTCGTATTGTTCATACAAAGGAAAATATTTTTTTTTAGGTATATTTTTTTGTGATGACTTGTTGCCATCTTATGGGTAGTGCCAAGATTCCATTCCTGTAGAAATTTTGAAGTTTTGATTAAAAAAATCTGATAGGTACTGTTCACAGTGTTTTTTTGAGCTTCATGCTTGCTAAAAAGTTCTGCAATGACAGAAACAGTCGGAAATCTGATGTAGCAAGATTAGGGCTATACGGAGGATACATCAACACGTTCCAGCCAAGCTCTCTCTATTTTTGCTGAGTGGCTATAGATGAGTAAAGTCTGGCGTTATCATGGCCTTCCTATACACCAGCTCTGATCGGTTCAGAATTGTTACGTTTTAACAAAGAATCGTAAATGGAAACACGTTAAATTAGGTTTCTCTCAGTAAGATCATGTTGTACCCAAATGTTAAGTTTTTTCTTGTACACAGAATTTCGTAAATGACGTAAAACTGTTTTATAATCAACATCCAGTTCTTCTCATCTTCAGCAATGTCGTAGCTTACCTGATCATTCACACAAGAAAATCCAGACTTGCTTGCGCTTAAACCATATTTGTGCTACTCTTATTGATACCGTATTAGGTTCGTAAGCCGCACAAATTTAGTTTGCGGCAATTTTACCTTTTTTGTAATAAAATTTTAAACTGTACCGAACATTATGCTTCATCACATACGTTCATTATGCTTGCTTGAAAAACAATTGAAAATGACGGGAACTAGTTTTTTTTATTTATTGCATCTTCAGAATGTGACATTTAATGGTATTCAAATCAGCCAGCTCCATTCAGTACAGCCAAAGAGTAAAGTAAAGTAAAAGTAAAATACTCTTTATTGTACACCAGAAATACAGATTACAATATTGAAAGAAACATATAAATCAGTACAAAAGGCGACCTTATCGCTAAATGAGCGATCTCTTCCAGGCAACCTTTGGGTAGAGGAGAGAATTAATGAAATGGGAAGGGGTGTACATAGCAAATGAATACTTATATATTAAACCCTAATAGCATATAAACATACGTATAGAGGTATACATAT
>JAATLQ010014693.1:0-24754 GCA_013421005.1 Heliconius erato x Heliconius himera | reverse complement strand
CATTATCGACTGTATTAAGTGGCGGTAGTGTGCTGCGTCTTTTCCGGTGGATTTCCAATATAAGCACAAACGACACGGCACTCAGGTTCATTACGTTCTAAGATATTGTCAAGACAACTTGTCATTATAATTCATATTTCAATATTGTGACTACGAGAGTATATGTGTATATAACAAGTGTAAATAAATTTATTGTAAAAGTTGGATTTTGTGTCTGATTTGTTGGTTCGCCTAACAGTATTATATTTTTTTTATTTTAAAGATTTATTTATAAGTAGTACACAAATGTGTGGGTAAACTAACCCAACTCAACACTACGAGTACGTGTTGTTCTAAATTTAATTATTGCTTTGATCCTAGAACCCAGAAGTGTTTTCACACTATCATATTCAATATAAAATTGACTGAAGTGTCTTATTGGGAAGCTGAGCGCTGCTCCTCATTAGCACACTTCGGTTCCCCACTTTTTTCCCAGTAACGGTACTCAACGCTTAGCTTTGTCTCATTCCCAGAACGAGGAAATGAAAATATTAAATATTTAATTCCCCCGAGTGGGGATCAAACCCACAACCGTTAGGCTTACAATCGCACATTTGTATCTCTGCGCCACGACTGCCTAAATAGTGCTAAAATAAATTGTCTTAATAGAGTGGACAAAACAGAATCATTTCCCCACATTGGGAACTGACCAACAATGATCATATTAACAGCGATTAGGACTTCGCCACACATAATATATTTAAAATTTTATATAATATATTATTTCGATATTACTTAATTATAACATTATAACTTTCTAAGGATGCTTGTTTCACTTTGACGCAAAAAGGACTGTACTGAAAGGATTTATTTTTTTATAGAATTATGGTAAAATTTTGTATAATTTGGCATTAATATAATAAAAATTTAAAGCGGCCGAAGCGGTGTTTGGGTCACTCACTAGTACAATCTAAAAACGGGAGTTCAAATCCCGCTACCGTAGACCTTTTTAAAAAAGATTTCAATATAATTAAACGACCTTAGTAGTTTTCTCAATTTTTTCCTTAAAGGGTTTCATTTTCAATTGCAAAAGCAAACCAATAGACCTTTTGTATAATGTGAGTTTAACTACACTTAGAAAACGTTTATTAGATTTATTTATTTTTGAGCTTCACGTTGTGATCCTACATAGCTTGGTTGGCAGAGGGAACCTAGTGTTAATACTCTGTTTCCCATACACCACCCCATTTTTGCGATATTACGCGTTGAGTAGCGTAACATAACGCCGCATATTGCCTTATCAGAGCGCGGAATTAAAAGCAGGGTCGATCTCACAACGTGCAACGGCGGTCTCCATTAGCATTTAAGTAACATTTATACTGGTTTGCTTATTAAATTTGGTTTGTTAATCACTAAGTCATAGCTTTAAGTGGAGCTATTAACAACTAATTTAATTACCGCATGAGAATGCTCAATCACTTAATGAAATACAAAAAAACGGCGTTAAACTCCGCCATTTGTCTTTAAATTCAGAATTTAGAGATTTAAAGCCTTGCATCTCTGAATCCTCTCCGCCTGTCCTACAAATTAATTTATAACTCCTCAGCTCAGCCGGTACCTACAAATGTATACATACATAATAGTAAATTGATAGAATCAAATGGTTTTCATGCCATAATCCTTTAATTTGTCTCAACAGCCCATTCACTTAATTGAGGACTTAGTCTCGCATACCGGAGGTTATATTGAATTTGCTTTGTTTACATAGAACTTATGCTATAAGTGGATGAATGTACAGCATGTTTCATATTATGTATATAAAGGCCGTCGTGGCACGGTTGTGGGTTCGATTCCCACCACGAGAAGTGATTTATTATCATTACTTCGCGCTGGTAACGTTGAGTGCCGTCACTCAAATGTGCGGAAAGTTGAACGGATAGTGGGAAACGTAATGTTTTTACACGAGGTTCTTCGGCTGTGCTGTGTGCAGGATACAACGTGAAGCAAAAAAAATATTCTGGCTACGCATTGGTTGTGGATTCGAATCCCATTAGAAAATTTTATTAATTTTAAATTTTATATATATACATTTTAATATTAGAGGATAAACATGTATGGAATTAATGTCTATTGAATGTGATGCAGGATAGCTGCTATGTAATAATTAAATTATACCATTGACTTTGAAAAGAGCAACTGTTGAGTTTCTTGCCGGCTCTTCTCAGCAGAACTGCCTTCCGGACCGGTGGTAGCTTTTTTTTTGTTATATGTTCATTCGACGATTCAAAAGTGCTTATAAGAGTTTATTTGAATAAAGAATATTTTGAATTTGAATTTGAAATATTTTCGATTTTACGTCTTTTACGATCAATGTACGACCTTCAAACTACTGGAGTCCAACGCCATAATTGATAGCTATAGATAAAGTCAGTATATGTTGAATATGCGGAAATATTATTACCTACAATATTTACTATACACCTACGTTTGTATTTAACTAAAGTAAAATTTTACTGCTTTCTTTTACCAATTTCATTTGTTTATTAATTCAGAGACACATTTCTATCGTGATTTGAAAAATAAAGATTTTTTTATCTTCTTACTGTACGCATACTGTACGCATGCAGCGAGGTAGGCTATCTGCCTACCCTATCCTATCCTAGTGTTGAGACACTCCACTTCCCACTTTCCTCCCAATTTCGAGATATTGCGTGTTGAGTAGTGATAACTTCGCGCTTTTTATTGATCTTTGCTTTGCAAGAAAATTAAAATAATTAATTCTTAAACAGGTGCTCGTTTTCACTGTAAACTTCTAAAAACAACTTATTTATAAGAACGTAACGCAAATGGGGATTCAGTTATTATTCAAATTAATGTTCATAATATCCTTTTTTAATTTATTTTTTATCTTCACGGTTCATCCCTAGCGGGCACCAAGCGCTACTGAATATTCATACTTAAACTATTGAAATAAATTTGAGTAGACAATGTTTCCAGTTTCAAAAACAGATATTGAACCCCAAAAAAATTTTTCAACCTCCAATAATATGATTTAAGAAAAAAAAAATATAAAAACAAGTGAATCCACGCCAAAAAAAACTAGTAGATTCAAAAAAATAGTTCATTAAAAACTAAAACACACGTAAACTTCTTGTCTACGTCAACGTTTCAACTGACACGACTCGTGTGTGGCCTTATTAGGACGCCTAGAGCTTTAAACAACGGAATAGTGGTGTGTGGTATATCGAAGTCTATGATTTTTAAATTTGTTTTGTTGTAATGGCCAGTGTTCGCTTAAAATAGTGGTTTTGAATTAGAATTCCAGTCGTAGAAATATTTTCGTTAAAATGTCTAGCATATCTTAGTGTTAAATTTTCCGTTCCTCGCTTTCTGCACAACTTTTGAGACACCACGTTATGACGATGCGCCACGACGGCCTCAAATAGTAACTTTGTGTTTTTTTATAAAATTTAATTATATTCTTCATTCATAAAGATTTTTACAAGCAATTTTAAATCTTAGAATAAGCATCTTTTTCAATTTACATAACTTACATTACATATAAATATCATCATAACGTGACGTGAAAATCACGATTTTCCATTATTGATGTCTTTTATTTTTCGAACTTCTGTTAATTTTATAAAATCAAATCAAATCAGCTTCACGCTGTATCCCGCTCACAGCAGGGTGGCAGAGGGAACCTAGTGTTAAGACACTCCCGTTCCCCACTATCTGCCGAATTCTGGAGGCATTGCGTTTTGAGTGGCAGAACTCAACGCCCCGCTTAACCTCGACACCAGAGCGAAGAAATGGAAATATAAATTTAAGTAAATATTTCATCTACTCGAGTGGGGATCGAACCCACAACCAGTCGGTTTTACAGTCACACCTCGTGCCGCTGCCCCACGACCGGCCTCAAATCCCGGTAATTTTATAAAATAATAATAACTATACAAAATAATAAGTATAATAATCATAATATATAGTTTAAAATGCTATTCTACACTATATTTTTTTTAAAATGGCCTTAAAAACTCGCATCTCTTGGAAACCGTCCATGAGCTATTACCACTAAGCCATATGTTCTTAGCAAACTACATCTAAAATTTTATATTCGCGCGCTTATAACTTCCGGAAGACAGTTTCTAAAAGGCGGGGATTCAAATCCCCTGCGTTGTAAAAAATCATCATCGACTATGTCCCAGCACTATTAAACGTGTGCTCGGTCTATTTATACAAGTTTCTTCACAACGCGCTTCGTACTAGATTTTTAAACTCATATTTTCTTAACGTTAGAACAAAAGTAGGTCCCATTTACAGATTGTCTTGAAGAATGGAGGCATTTTTTTATTTATCTCAAGTTAAATTTAAAGTATTTAACATGGGGAGGGCAAAGAGAACGTAGTGCTTATTTAGATAAGGGACTCTCCTTAGGTAGAGTATCGACTCTGCAAACTCGTGTGCAAACTTTTGCTATTTGAGAGACATTTCGTGTTAAAATACTGAAATTAATGCTGTATTTTGATCCAATGAAAACAGTGAAGCCAAAACATTTATACCAGAAATAAAAAAAATAATGTTATAATCTATGCTATGGTTGAGGCCGTCGTAGGCAGAGGTACAAGCCTGTGACTGTCAACACGACGGTTGTGGATTCAATTCCCATTCAGAGTATGGATGTGAATTAAATGTCATAACACTAGATTCCCTCTGCCTATCCTGCTATATGCGGGATACAACGTGAAGCTAAAAAATAGTTTCTCCAGAATTGAATTTACAACCACTGCAAGAATGAGGAAATATTTGGTATATAAGTACATATACAAAATGCGCCTAGTTTCCTTTTTTTGTTGTTTAATATTAAAGTGGCTACATGATTTACGATGTAAGTGATAAATTAAACGTCGGATATAAAAACGAGAAATTCTAACTATTAATAGTTCTCGAGATATATGTATTATGTATTTTGGGAGAATGCGTTCATTTATTTATATAAATATGTATCGTAATATGTGTCGTAATGCATTTTTTTTATAACTTAAGTTTGTTTTACATATGATATATTCTACGTATCCAGCAGGGTAGACGGAGGAGAAGTTCTTTCTTTCGATTGGAAAAAATTTAACTAACTTAAAGCGGTTGTCTTCAAAGAAAAAAAACTGTAGTATTTAAATATATTTCGCCCTCTAACGCCGCTTAAGGTTGAAAAAATACTTAAATGGACAACGATTTACATGTAACACGCTTTTTCATTAGATCGACGTTCTATTAGGCGCCCGCTTGTATTACACAATTATTTATTTTCTTATCTCAATTACTTTTGTGATCTTATAGCTTTATCATTTTGAATATAATATCATACGTGGAAAACTAAGGTTTAGGCAACTCAATAAAAAAATGACATAACTTTTTATTTTGTGAACTGACTGAAATGAAACAAATATTAATTGTTAAGTGAAGCTTGCCAGAATCCAATAGTGAAGACCGCATTTAAATCGGTTAAACCGTTTCTAAGATTAGCCTGAAGAAACGCACATACAAACAGACAAAAAATTTAAAAATCATTGTTTTGGATTCTATTATTTTAATAAAAGCCCGCAATAATAGCTTGTCTCATATATCTTCCATGGACAGACATTGAACTGTCATGATTTCTATGTAATAAAATCTACAAAACTGAATCTGATCCACACATAATGAATAATTATTTTGCAGTTAAGAGATTATTATGCTGTATCCCACATGTAGCAGGGTAGGCCGAGGGAGCCTAGTGTTAGGACACTCTACTCAAAATTTAATTTGGGAGGCATTGCGTGTTGCGGAACTTAACTCCGTGTTTTGTCTCGACACCAGAGCAAGGAAATGAAAATATTAAATATTTTATTTGGTCGAGTGGGAACCAAACTCACAACCTGTCACGTTTATAGTCACACGCGATTTTAATATAAATAAATACTACAAACACTAATCTGATAATACAATACTATGGTATATTCGATCTGATCTGGTCAGACAAATAGGAGAAGCCTACTAAAGCTTATTAATATATTTTCTATAATAAAGTACTCATAAGAAAACACGACCAGTATAAGATAAGGAAAGATAAGAAAAAAACCGTTTTATCACTAAACGTACGATATATTTCCCCATAGACATTTCAAAAGCCCATCGAACTGTAAAGCTCATTGGCAGTTGCTCAACTGACTCTGCAGTTTGAGTTATATAGCTTTTGTTGCTTAGACAATGTATTAACGTGTGTTCCAGTTTAAAGCGAGTCGATGCTGAAGTGTCTTGAGTGTAAGACTTTTATGTCTATACTAATCGTCGCCTGCAACTTTGTTTGTACAGACTTTGAGATAAGAAATGGAAATTCCGTTTTTTTCTATCGTTCCCGTTGTTTGTCTTCTGCGTTATCCCTTTTTTGCCATTTCCGTAATAATTTGGAATACTCTCTTTCTTTCTCTTAGTGCCTACACTTGCTTATCTAACTACGTTCTACATTTTAAGTTAGAAATTTATTTGTGTCCTAAAATTTTATGTGCGTTTGCTGTCAGTCACTCAGTAAGAGTAAAACGCTATTATTGGGTTCAAAGTTTCAAGATTTAGTATCATTAGTAATATATAGAAAGAACGAAAAATAGTTATTATCATCTGCATACTCAGCAGAAAGAACCTAGTGTCAAGATTATTTTTCGGTTCTCTTTTGTCTTTGTACTTTGTTGAAATGTGCCTACTGTTGAACAATGTCTTAAGAATTGGATAGTGAGTGGAGAACGGAGTGTCTTAACATATGTCTTTTTTCCTATACTGCAGGATATAGCGTGAAGTTGCTTACATTACCAACGGCACAAAAATAATTGGTTTGATACTTAAAATGTTTAAAAAATACATATGCGAATGGAAGTCGCCTTCGAAGAGTTTAAAAAAATTAATTCAAAAGCAACCTTTTTCCGCGCCCCTAAACTTTCAGCCTCATATTTTTTACAAGATTAACGCTATTTACATATAAAATGATTACTCAAGAGTGTTTCTAAGCTTGCATTTTCCTTTTTTTAATTTAATTTATATAACTTTTTTTATTAACCAGAGAATAGAGGATTGATTAGATTAGGTTAAACCAAGCGTGGCGTCTCACATTCGGGTGGAACAGATCTCTCTTTTCCGGAGAGCGGAGTGTCTTCACAATAGTTTCTCTCTGCCTACTCTAGTAAATGCAGTATACCGCACAGTATAGTGTGTGGAGCTATTTAGAAAAACTAGATATATAGTACACATACACACATATATACTAGTGATGAAACGGATATCTATATCTGTATCCGTATTTTTGTCTGCGAATATCCGAACGAGTAGAAAGCCCTGAATTGAGTGGAAAATTATTAAATCTAATCTAATCTAATCTAATCCAGTCAGATTATGTATTATATCTTAAATCAAATATTTGGAACCTTAATTAACTAAAAATATTTAAAATAAATAAATTAAATATCTATATAATGCGATCTCATTATCAAACGTGTTTATGATAACCTTGACTAAACATAGATATTCGGATACATATCCGCGGAAATACTTTGTTAACGATCCGGAACATCACTAATACATAACATCTACATACGTTTTAATTATAAGAGTACATTATTTAAATTACATATTGCAAATTACAGAGTTGGTGATCATCTGAGAACTGAATTGATTGACTTGATTGTCACCTAAAGCTGTACACCGTTGTGGCTCAGTGGTGACATCGTCTAAAAATACATATTATTATATTTAAGTAAACCGATCTGTATGAAGGTCAGTATTGTATCGATCAACGGAAAATACAATTCATAAAAATTGATAGACCGAACTTTATGAGCTTTTTGTTTTTTTTTTATCAAATTACATTTTTGAACAACTATAAATATAATCTTAAAATAGTTTTTTTCGTATTAAAAATTAAATGTAGACTAATTTTTATTTGTATTGTACGTTCTCAATTTTGTGAAAAAATTCATAGTTATAGGTCCACCGGAAGTAAACCAAAAAAAACCTATAGGCAGGTTTTTATTACGCAATAAATGCATCAAAAATCATGCGTACACGCTCGTATTTTTTTAAATGCGTTGACTTAGTAGTATAATTTTGTTTCAATAGACGTAGACTTAATATTTGACATAAATGTGAGCTTGACACCTCTAGCATGGCCTTGATAAAAAGACAGACGGACAACAAAGTGATCGTATAAGGGTTCCGTTTTTTCTATTGAAATACGGAGCTCTGAAAATCAGCACTTTTGCCGACCTCAACTTTATCGGAACGTTTTGCGTCTTATACCCGAGCGGCAAAATAAAATAATTTATGCATGATCATCCTCGAGTGGAAATCGAACCCGTAGCAATCGCGTTTACAATCAGGCCCTGATGCACTGCGCCACGACGGCATCTAAGTTAATGGGTACAATACATCACCTTCTTACAAGATAGGTACAGGTTCGAATGACACATTACTGGAGGTAAACGTTAGAAGTGAATACTTTGAATCCATTAATAAACATCAAATGTCGACGTTCCCCAAATTTTAGATGGATATTACAGTGTTATGTTTGACGTGTGTATATTTTGTTCCTTATAACTTTTAAGGAGGCCGTTCTTGCATGGGTTAGCGTTTGACTGTAAAGTCGACGGTTGACGGGTTCGATTCATAATCAGGGGAATGAATAATCTTCATTACCACGCTCTGTTAACAAAATAAAACGAGGCATCAAGTGCCGCCACTTTTTTAAAAAATAGACATATTTTTACTTTGCTACATCTTAATCTGAAGGCAATGCTTATATTTTAAAAAAAAGAAACAATTTTTTCTTCGGCATTATGATATTTTAATGAAACGGTAACTTTTTATGTGACCATTGTAACTTCTTCAGAAAGAAATAGCTAATTATTAAAATAAAAAAAAAAACCAAAAAATTACCAAAAAAAATACAGGTAAAATCACAATTTACACTAAAACAACAAAGTGCCGCCTTAATTAGTTATTAAGGGTTTGGAAGCGGGTGAATTTTAAATGTTTATTAAACAAAAAGCTAAAAGAGATGTAATTAGTACTTCGTTTTAACGTTAATTGTTACACAGTTATATGAAATGCTAATTTTGTATCAGCTTCATGTTGTTATGTATCTCGCTATAGCAGGGTAAGTAGAGGGAACCTAGTATGAAGTCACTGTCTGTCTGTCTGTGAATTCGAGACATTGCGTGACATTAGGCTATTTCTATACGTGAAAAAAGAGTGAATCTTAAAAATAAGCTAAACGTATTATATACGCTCAAACATTCCCCTTCCTGGGGAAATGAATTATCTTCATTAACTCGCTTGTGCAAAAAAGGAAGAAAAAATGTTGTAAGCGATTTCATTTAAAATGTCTTTTTAAAGCTTAAAAAATTCGAAACATTTATTTTCCTTATTTAAAGCATTTCAAAACTAACAAAAATTTTACAAAAAAAAACTGAATCAAAACATCATATTTAATGATGAAGCATAAAGTTTTCGAAAAATTTTACACCTTTTTTATTTTTTCAAATTTTACACGGCCCATTGACAGTTTAAGTCAGTCGAATGTTAGTGTATGAGCAAAAATTTCCAGTCCCTTATGAAACAAAACTTAAGTCATTAACGAATGTTACAAAGTGCTTCCAAATGTCGAACACAATTTAAAAGATCCAAAGTATGAGCGGTAGCGATTATTTTATGTTTTGATGTTTTTTTTTTAAATATTATTTTGATAAGGAAAAGTTTGCTGTTTCACATTACTCTTATGGCATGTCATATTACCTTTGTGTGAATATGGTAGGGGGAATTCATACCCAACAGAAAATGGAGAACAGAGTGTTCTAACACTAGGCTATGCATGCATATTGCGTGATTTTTTTCCAATGTGTAGTATGCTATTGGCCTTTACAACCTCATCAGGTTTTATGGGAGGTCAATCTAGAAAAACTCTAACCTTGGCTTGGTCACCTTTGACTACGAAGTCTCTTGTGACACGTGGATCTCGGCTTGCGTATTTCATACGTAGTGGAAGGGTTTGCATCGCTCGGAGCAAGCTCAGTTTACTAAGTAGTGCTGTCACCCTGTCGGAAATTGAAGATGGCACCCTCCCGCGCCTAGGCGCGCTTGGGTTGCTGTGTAGCTGGAACCTCGTCTCCACCAGTGGGGACGGTATGTGCACCTTGTGCGTTTGCGTTGGTATATGACTCTACCTACGTGTAGCGTTATACATAGCCTGCAACCTTCTTCAGCGCTAATGTCAGGAATTCCTGACACAAGCGACTGAAAATTAAACCCACGACGGTCGACGATAGCTTCGCCATATGACATACAATTTTACTATTACGCCACATAAATGGAATTTAAATACGGTCAATATATTCAAAGATTTAGCCGTGATCTAAAATAAGACACTCTGTATTTAACAACATCCCATGGGAGGAACAAAACATAAAATTAATGCTGCCATTAAATGCCTATAAGGGCGATAACGTTATCTGATCCTTTGATCCTGAAATGTAGGGATAAGTCAAGATAAATGAATAGGATTAGTTAATAGCATGATTATGTGTACTCGGGTCGGCAGGTTCTAAACCCATTCTTATTTTATTTTACATAGTTTAAAGTGATAGTTGTGGATTCGGTGTTTAAATTTCAATTATTTAAATTCACTTTGCTTGGAAAAAATGCGGTGTTGAGTTCATTAATTTAAAAAACAATATCTCTAAAATAAGGCGGAAAAGGGGGAATGCTGTATGCGGGAAAATCGTGAAAATATATGCCGGAAACTTGTTTACATTTGTAAAATCATGGAGACAAAGGAGAGAAGGCAATCGTATTCATCATCATAAGTGGAACGCAATATAGCTAATGTTATCTTCCGTCTTCATGTGATGTGAAGCTTGGAGCAGGGCCTGACTCTTGCGACTACAGCAGAAGGCTTCGTTCATAATAATTAATTAATTGAATAATTCATTATCCAAATAGTCGAGAATAGCTAGCGGCAGAGCACGAGTAGTGCACCAAAGCAATGCCAGAGCCAAGATTGCTCTTTAACAATTAAGTTGCAGAGTAGAATAAATAGGAATTGATGACGCGCCTGACAGTGGCGTGATCGGTGCACGGGCCGCCATTACAACGATAAGTGACATTTGGATGTTTACTCTTAAACGTAATCAAATGAGTCACTTATATTACCATGATAATGTTATACACTATACTGTATACCACGAAATATATATTTACAAAAGAAGTGAACTGTAACGTATTTTTTTCGTATATTCTTCCTATCACATTAGATATTTTGTAGAGAAATAAAAAAAACCTTAAGTCAGAATTGGATCTACAGCCACCACATAGACAATTGGTTACTTCTAGGCAATATCCAAGATATTTTTAACATTTTTAAAGTGTTATTCCACACTTAGAAATACTATACGTTTTCTAAACATTACATGTATAAATTGCAATTTTACAATATTATTACAAGTCAGTTATAAGCAAAAGAAATTGTAAAAACGACGAAAGATACGCCCTACCTTACTTTTTTATTCCTCATAATAATATAAGAATTTATTTTTATACTTTAAATCAAAATAGTATTCGTATCAATCCATAAGAATCATTATAAAACTTCGCTTCGTTGACTTTGAAAAGACAGCTTCCCAACTATGCAGAATGTTAGAGCGGTTATATTTAAATTTAACGTGAACTGACTTTATACGTGTTTTTTTATATATTTAAAATATTAACTCTACAGTTTAGTATAGTCAATATTTGTCTACATATTTCGATAAAATATAAAAAATGCTTAGAACTAAAATTGTTAACTATATAAAAAAAAAATAAAGCGGCGTTGAGTTCTGCCACTCAACACGCAATGCCTCCAGAATTCGGCAGAAAGTGGGGAACGGAGTGTCTTAACACTAGGTTCCCTCTGTTTACCCTGCTGTGTGCGGGATACTGCGTGAAGCTAATTAATTATTTAATTTATTTAAAAAAAAAATAAAAAAAATCGTTAATAAAACGTTTTGTTTATTTGGCAAGGGCATCTGAAAGATGCCAAATTTCTAAGGAAAGAATTCGAATTCAAATTTTTAAAATACTCTAAATTAAGTGTGGCGTTGAGTTTCGCCGCATACAGTGCGTTGAATTTAGACAGAAAGCTTAAAACAGAATATAGACACGAAATTCCTGCTTTGTGTCCAATTTTCTCATTACCATATTAACACTTATATCCAATATTGCTTTCCAAGTATAATACATATAATTCAGAATATAGTACATTATATAACAAAATACATAAAAAAGTTAAGTTATGCGCAATTTTTCTCCATTTTGTTGTTATTTTAGTGTCTCTAAATCAACAGTAAGTAGATAACGGAATAATATATCACTATTCTGTTTGCACGTTTCCTATAAAGTTCAAAACAACCAAATAATAGTACTGTGGAGTTAAAATTCATATAATTTTTATATTTCAAATATTGTAGTGTATTTCAAACAAAGTGCATGCTCACGTATTTACAAATTAAATATACGTGACTCTAACGACATCGCGTTTCGATATTCCCACAATAGTCCGTGAAAGTGTACGTGCTAGGTTCAATATTAGGCTAAGTACTCGATGTGACCTAAATTAAGTTATAGACGAATGGCGATTTTATTTAAAAATATATTTTATATATATACACTTTTTTATTTTGATAAAAAATTCAATACTATTTTTTAAATATTAAAATTATTTTTAAAGTATATAGTAGGTTTATGTTTATTTATTCAATCTCAATAGTTAGGGTGTGCATAAAATATCTCATTAAGTTGCACATTTCAATGCTATTATTTATTTCATTTGTTTAGGAGATAGAAAAGAGTAGCAAAAGACTACACTATTTGTTCTATCTAACTCGATATTTAGTAACAAGATAAATATTTTGTTAAATATTTATTACAAGATAAATATTTTGTTAAATATTTATATTGTTGTTGACAACTAAAACAGATTGTAAATATTATTTTAGTCCAGAAATAGGCTCGAAGCACTACGCAAATTAATTTTAATATATGATAGAATATATAAAAAGCGAAAGGTGGGAAATGGAAGTGTCTTAATATTCTAACACTACGTTCCCTAGCCCCCTCTCCTTATCCTGCTATGTGCAAGAAAGAGAGTGAAACTGAAAAAAGAAAAAAATATATGACCGACATCTATATACATATAACATATATTTGGTTAACCAAGATTTTCATGTAAGACGTTGATTTCTGTGATGGAAATAAAAATTAAAATTCCTTCCTCCCTTCTCAATTTCTTAGAAGTTATCTATAATCAAATGTTCGTAATATTGGACATAAAATGTGAAGAGCATAGCGTAGCCTATGTCATAGCTCATTTATACTTGATCATTATCTTCTTTTATCTGCGTTCTATATATGGTGTATATATATACTACAAGTCATACTAATAATTGTGTATTTCAATTTCACAGATTAGCATACCTACACATAAATACTTAAGTTATTTACATGGAGAAGCCCAACGCCATATATATCTAACTATCTATTACTTCATCTACAATTATCTTGAATTTAGCTTAAAGGATCCTCGAGTTACTACTCGAGATTCTACTAGCAAATTCCTACGAAAACAAGTAAAAACGGGACACTACTTCCAAATTAAACACCAACATTATAAATAAATACAGTCCTAAGTATATGAGAAATAACAACTATCGCACTATAGAATAACAATATTATTATTATTATTTTAGATTTTGTAATACTGTCATCCTGAGTGTCTGAGTGTAAAAGCGAAAGCTGGATTATCACTCGGTCTAGTCAATTTTTTTCATGTCCTCGCTCTAGACGAGAGCTAAGACATAACGCAGCATTAACTTACGCCGCTAAACACGTAATGTCTCAAAAACTTGACGTGAAAGTGGAAAACGTAAAATACTTGAACTAACGACCATCGTATTATAAAATAATGATAATATTATTATAATAATGATCGCTACCCTCTTCTAACTTGTACCGTAACATGTCTACGTTGTCGCAGCTATCGCCGTTAAGTATTTGTTTATTTTAACTACTACACTTGTTAGTGTTGAAGAGGCTGAATGTTTTATATTTATAACATTTCCAGCCATTTGCCCGCTTTGAATGCTTGAAAATATTTGTACTTAAAGTTTAAAATGGAGAAAAGTTTTATCCGATTGCTAGGTGAAATGTGA
Organism: Heliconius erato x Heliconius himera; assembly: GCA_013421005.1. Lineage (NCBI taxonomy): Eukaryota > Metazoa > Arthropoda > Insecta > Lepidoptera > Nymphalidae > Heliconius > Heliconius erato x Heliconius himera. Next base: position 10,511 of record JAATLQ010014693.1, on the reverse strand, counting down.
ATATAGTATTTTAAAAGGTATATTTACATGTACAGGATGGTTTTGAGCTCAATTTCCATTTGGAGGAGGTTTGTTTTACTGGTGTTAACTAAGTTTGATTCCAATTCGAGGGGATTAATTATTTTCATTTCATCGTTCTGATAACAAGAAAAATTACAGCGTTGAGTTCCGCTACTAAACCTGTCTCGAAACTCGTACGCCTAGTCTAGAACGAAGTGTCTTAACACTTACTTCCACCATAAGGCTGGCGTATTCAGAAAAAATATGTCTTAAGACAAAGGAATTCTGTAAAATCAATCCGTTTACGTAAATTTGTATTTCACAAGCTCTAGGCGTCGTCGCCTCAATGGACATACTACCAACACGTCTACTCTCGCCGATCTCTGTCGTAGTACCCATATGGTTCGCACGAGATTGTTTGTACTAGTGAAAGTATGTATGCTTGAGTGATCGTATGTAAGACGAATTTATAATTGCATGGTACATTAAATATAATAGTAAAAAAGTGAGTGATATTAGAGACAGTGTGAAACCTCGGATGACCTACAAGAGAATACAGTGTGATACTGGAGGAAGGCTACGTAAAGCTAAAGCATAAAGACCTCCCGCAGAATATACAGTATAAAGATTAATGAAAGTAGAATAGGCGAAAGACGCATCTCTGACTACCCCGCTATGGATAAAATCAAATATTTTTTATGATTTAATATTTTTAACATTATAAAGTGTATGTATTCGACGCTTAGTAGAGAATTTCTTTCTTATAAAACGTATAAAAGTATGAACGATGCGGTATTTGAATCTGCGCCTGTAAGCTAGCTAAGCTTGCTGACCATAAACTTTCCACTGAATTCTGGAGGCATGGCGTGTTAAGTGGAGCTCAATGCCGCCTTTTGTCTCGACACCACAGCGAAGAAGATCGAATCTACAACCAGTCGCGTTTACAGTCACACTTTGTGCCCCTGCGCAACGACTGGCCTCCAAGCATTTTACACGTAGATATAAAACCACCGTGAGTCAAAATGATTTGTGACTTAAAATGAAAATTTTAACGAACCTCAATAAATTTTATTATTTTACTTTATTTTTAACATATTTCCTATTATAATATAAAACAAATTGTTGGTAATATATATCTTTTGTCATTCTATGACGAAGACAATGCCATCACATCTAGATCGGCAAAATTAGTTATGATTGAATTTTATAATAAAAGTGGGGGATATGTTAATTCGTCATGCAGTAGAAACATATATAGATGGCCTATAAATGGCCTATAAAAAAATAGTTTTGGCAAAATGTTTGTACAATTAGAAGTCCCTGAACATCTTATTCTTTATAAGAGTTAGAGCCTTCTGTCCATTGAAACTAAGAAGAAATACATAGACAGAGTTTCAATATCTCAAAGAATTTTAATTACTTTTTATTTTTTATTAAAATAAGAATAACATTAACAAATAGACTAGGTTCTGTTTTATATGTTATGAAAGTGTAATAATATAATTTAAAAATATATATTACAATATTAAATAATAATAGCGTATTCGAGTAAAATTAAGTGTGACTCAGATTGACCGCACTGTATGTGCTACCGCCTATTCGGAAGGCAGTTTTGCTGAGAAGAGCAGAATTGCCTTCCGAACAGGTGGTAGTAGAAACAGAGCAACTGTGGAGTTTCTTGCAGAAGACGGCAAGAAACTCAACAGTTGCTCTTTTCAATGTCAACGGCATAATTTAATTATTACATAAACTGGCAGCTACCCTGCACCACATTCAATAGACATTAATAGGAATATTTACAGGATATTCCATATATCTTTATCCTGTAAATATCCTTGAACAGTGTAATAACTTGTCAGTATTATTTTTACAGATGCTTTAAATTGTGGTAGTGGCAACCTTGTATCTTGGGTTAATAGCCAGTGTGCTTGGACGGTCTGCAAGAGGCGCGGGTTCAAATACCGCTACGTTAAAATTTTCATACGTTTTCTAAAAAAAAGTATAAAGCGTTAAAAATGTATTTAACAAAATTTACCCATGTCACATGTTTAATAAGTAAATGAACAAAAAGGTTCTACCATACATAACAGCTACAGTACCTACAAGGAACGCTACGTAATTAATTTTGAATTATTCCCTTTCCGGTACATAAAATGTTTTTAATATTTTTGTCCGTCTGTGCCTTTATTTATGGCTGTTACAACATTTCTCATTACTTACTTAATTTAATTTAATGGTGAATCGTTAAGGCTTAGATTACTTGCGCTTGGAAGCTTTGATTGAAAATCTAATTGATTTGGATGATTTGTACTAATTTCAATTATAAGAAAATTTGGTTTACTTAAATAGTATGAAAATAAAGATAAATTGTACGATTTTTTTATCGAGACGCATCTTTCGCATATTGCTATAATGACAGGAACCTTTGTTCTTCGATATCCTAATTTAATTAAAGATACAATAAAGTATCCTGCACGTGGATAACTATATTATATTCATTACATAGAATGGGTAGGCAGAGGGAACCTAAGAATCTACTGTTAAGGCAGTCCATTTGCATTAAGACACTTCCGTTACCCACTTTCTGGCGAATACTCGAAGAGATTGCGTGTTGAGAGAGTGGCGGAACTGAATGCCGCGCTTTGTCTCCTTAATCAGAAATCATAGCCACAACCATCGCGTTTGCAGCCATCACCATCACCCTTGAGCTCCAGGACACGACGGCCTATGCTTAGCCTGCTATATGTCCGGAATACATCGTGAAGCTGTTCACTTTACATCGAAACATTGTATGTAGAGTGGCAAAACTCAACGCTGGCTTTAGTGTCACAAGAATAGGGAAGTTAAAGTAAGTAATTCATACCCCCGAGGGAGAAACCAACCTACTATCAACGTGTTTTCTGCTAGGCCCTGTTCTATTGCGCCACAACGGCCACAGATATAAAATTATTATTACAATTTATGATATATGTACGCAGTTAAAATATCTCTGGTCGTAATTGACCGTAAGCTATGAGTATGGTTATAGATTAAAATTACCTTTTGAACAATATTTTGGTTTAAAATAAAGGTAAAATAGTGGTTATCCACGGCTTGGTTAACATATTGCGGCGTTCATTTAAGTCACCCAACACAGAGTATATTAGAGAGCAAAATAAATATGTAATAAAATGAAAAGTAAAGTAAATTTCTACTAAAGTCTACAAAGACAAATTAATTTTAATTTATGACGTAAAATTTAAAACACTACATTTACATAATCACTATAAGTATTATCCACAACAAGCTTAAAAATGTATTTTATTTTGTTATTTCTTTAGGTGCACGCTTTTTTCCGAACCTAAAAGGGAATCTAGTGTTGGGATAGTCCGTTGGCACCCAGGTATTGAGACATTGCGTGGTGAGTGGCAGTAGCGCCACGCTTTCTCTGATTACCAGAGCAAGAAAAAATAAATATTAAATATTTGATTCCTCCTAATGGGAATCTAATCTACAACCGTCACGCTTACAGTCCCGCTGTGCGACTGCGCCACAATGCGACGGCAGCCCCATTTTATAGATATAAATCAGCTTCACGCGGTATCCCGCACACAGCAGGGTAGACAGAGGGAACGTAATGTTAAGACACTCCGTTCCCCACTTTCTGCCGAATTCTGGAGGCATTGCGTGTTGAGTGGCAGAACTCAACGCCGCGCTTTGCCTCGACACCAGAGCGAAGAAATGATGAAATGAAAAATGTATAGATATACATATATGATTTATATAGAGATTTCATAATTTCTGTAACACATTAAACTTTGAAGTTTGAAACGCCTAAACACGTTTGCTTGTTGTTTTGAGAGGGAACTTTACGCGCTTAACCGAGCTGTTACGCTGCGAGTTTCAACACAAATTGTATGGAAAAATTATAAATGTATTGGAAACTGTATTTTCCCACCTTTTCCTGAATAGGGAACGTATGACTGTAAAAGCGACGGGCGTGGATTCGATTCCCACTCAAGGGAATATTTTTTTAATTTTTCATTTCATTGCTCTGGTAGACGAAGCGCGGCGTTGAGTTTCGCCATTTAGCACTCAATGTCTCTAAAACTGATCAGAAATCTAGAACCGAAGTGTTTTAATACTACTATTCCTTCTGCCTATCCTCCTATTAGTAAACAGCGTGAATTTGATATGAATTGAACCCATAACCATAACCCACAATCATAAGCCATCATACCCAATATATCTAAATTTACATATAAATATTACATATATTATATATTACCCAAATTCACAGCGACTCCGCATAAGCTTTTAGTTACAAAGTTCATTTCACCATATAATTTGTGAAGAAAGTTTACAAAATTTAACTGTGTAAGTGTTTTGGCAAAGTTCGGGGAATCCCTTAGACGCAGTTAAGTTTATTAAACATTTATATGTAAATTTAATGTATGCGTAATATTTGTGCTATGTTGTGTTCGTAATAATATTTATGTTTTTCTATATGAGAAGAGTTGGTTTGCAAAGCTAATATGGCTCATTTGTGAAACAAAACTTTAATCGCGAGAATTTTGGTTTCGTAGATAAAAAAGGACACTACCTTTTAGGATAAAATGTTATTATCCGTAATACGCTATATAGCCATTTCTGTAAAGTAATATATAATATTGTATTTTAAATATAAAGCAATCGTGACACAGTGGCACAATATGTCTGTAAATGCGACTGGTTGTGGGTTCAATTCCCACTCGAGGAAATGAAATATGTAATGTCTAAACACTAGGTTCCCTCTGTCTACCCTGCTGTGTGCAGAATACAAAGTTCCCCACTTACCGACCTACGCTTTGCCTAGACACCAAAGCGAAAAAATAGAATTATAAATTTAAATAAATATTTCATTTTCTCGAATGAATGGGGATCGAACCCACAACCAATTTCGTTTACAGTCACACTTTGTGCTCCTACACCACGACTGGAATACCTACTGTGTAAAATTATCTCTTTTTTACCGTACAACCTCCTTCGTGTTTTCTCCATACAACGTGACATTGGCGAAGTGATTTGTGTTCAACTGGCACGCTCGGAACGCCATAATTAAAGAACCACCACCGCCAGTCGACGGCGACGTTTTCATCTAAATATACTAAATTCGAATACTAACTATGAAATATATTAATTCTATTAAATGTATGTATGTATACATATAAATCATAAACAAATAAATTACAATATTGAAATATATAAATGACACATATTAAATAAACTATAAATATAAATAACAGATCCCTACAGACGACACAATTAGGTACTACATACAATTAGTTACAAATCCACCTAAGAAAAGCGTGTTAACAGCCTTCTGATGGCAAATATCTTATTATAACGATTCTTTCTGTTGGCATAATATATACTTAATATAATCTAAAAAAAAATAGACCGACTTCAAATTGGTATAAAAAACAAAACAGCCAGTGAACTCAAAAGAAAAAATGTAAGTTCTTCTATCTATCTATGTTTTCTTAATTCGCCCATATCTCAAGCAATATTAATGAAACTTGTACTGTACCCTAAATTGAAATATACCTTAACTTTTTATAACTTTTTTAGTTTTGGAAAATTTGTGGACAAACATAGAAAAATACATTTACCAAATAAAGCACACGTGCTTAGAAGCCTAAAAAAAATATCATACTCAAATATTATTCAATTCCATCAATATTACATACATACATATATACTGTATATCAAACTGATAACCTCCTTTTTTGAAGTCGGTCAAAAAACTGATATTAAATATATCGGTCAAATCCGAGTCAGATTTGCATACTGATTGTTCTGTCTCAGTTTCAAGATGTCAATAAAATTATAAATTTGATGAATGCACTAATTTTGTATGAAATACAAGTAATAAGTACAATTATAAATTTGTAGTAATTTTCTTCTATGAAATATGTAAAATTTTCACTTACTGGTTTTTTTTCTTTTATTTCTACTACAAGTTCTCACTTCTTGCCAAATTTTATAACTGTAGGTCTATGGGAAATACTCTATAGGTTTTGATTACGTAGCAAGTTTCTTACAAATTGCAGTAAAAACGATGCATAAACGCTCGTATCTCTTGATTGCGTTGACTTAGAAACACACAATAATGGAGTGCCTTAACACCAGGTTTTCCAAGGATATTTCACAAGAAAGATATAATAAATAATAAATTCTGCACATTTTAATTTTTTTTACAAGACCCTTCTAAAATGTAGATTTAAAATAATAAGTGATTTAATATTCCACTCGTTTGCCTTCCCTTTACTTATTGATAGGATTACTAATTAGTCTCTTCGTTGGCAAATAAATAAAAAAACACTGCCTCTGTAATGAATGAAATAAAAGTATGTCAAACTTTTAGTAGTCTGGTCTTCTGTTAGAGGGAAACAGCAAGACTTTCAATTGAAATATACTTATAAAAGACTAAGATGGCACGATTTTATGTATTACGTTGTTTACTATACTTAGTGCAGTTGATTTTGAACTTTACTTTTAAAATGTTATAGTATAAATTTGTATTAAAAGTAATTTAAATAAAGATTATTCATCAAATACATGCTTATTGCAGGATTACTTGAATAGATATTTTATTATTTTGTACTGAAATGAACTTAATGAATGAAATAAATAATTTATATCATCTTTTCCATACAGTGCAGCATAAGGTTAAACCGTAAAAAATTAAACCGTATTAAATGGAAAATATAAATAAGTTTTTAAGAATTTGCATTTTTCCTGTATAAGAAGGGAATATTTTTTTTTAAACTAAAAATAGAATACATAATTAAAAACGTGAATTAAAGTTGTATTTCACATCAAATAAATTTTTCATCAAATCAAATCAGCTTCACATTATATCCCGCACAGGGTAGACAGAGAGAACCTAATGTTTAGACATTCTATTCTCCAAGCACCTCTAAATTTTTAAGACATTGCACGCTGAGTCACGGAACTAAACACCGTACTTTGTCTATATGTACCAGAAATACATTTCACATGTTTCACTATTAAATTTCATATTATACTTATAAAGAAAACGTATAAGATTTTAACATAGTGGAATTTGAACCCGTGCCTTTGGAAACAGTCCAAGCGTTCTGACCAACTAAGCCATACGTTCCCGAGATTGTATGGCTTTGTTGGTATACGTTTATAAATATGTAGGTTAGATACGTTTTCTTAATAAATATTTTTCTTTCCTAAGTGTGTAATAACACTTTAAAAATGTTAAATAAAAACTTTATATTAATTTTATTCTTACAATTTGAAATTGGATGTAAAATTGTGTAGGCGATATTATTTATTGCGTTGTTAAGCTGCCTGTTACACCGTATTTTGCTATATTTTTAACTTACTACTGTATCCCCAATAGTAGGATAGGCAGAGAGACCTTATTGCTTAGACACTCCGTTCTGAACGTTCCAGTCAATTTCTATATATTGCGTGTTGAGTGGTGGGACTGAACGCCACGTCTTCTCTTTTTACCAAAGCTAGAATGTAAAAATAACTTATTCCCTCGATTGAGATTCGCACCCACAACTTAAAAAGCCGAAGAGTTAATTTGTTTGCACGCTCAAAGTACTTTTTTTTACTTATTTAGAAAACGTATAAAAATTTTGAACGTAGCGGGACTTGAACCCGCGAAAAACCGACCAAGTCCAGGACCAGGTTCCTAAGTGTGGATTAACTCTTTAAAAATGTAAAAAAAAATATTTTTTATGCTCAACAGAGCTTAGTTATATGCTATATTCGGTACCCCGTTATATGCGGGATACAGCGTGATTCTGAGATATACTTTACTATAACATTATTTCCGCAAACGTTGTTAATGCATTCCATATTACGTATAAACTATATGTATAGGTATCTAAGATTTTAAGGTACATCCTGTTCAGTTGTTCTACAGCACGTTCAGGCAATTAAGCGAGCTCAGGCCATCAGTCACGCGTAAACTTAGCTGTAATTTTATATTTCTATATGTAGAGCTTTATGATATATATATTTGTTACAGTCCAAATTTTTAATTAGGCAAAATAAATTTTGTCTAGAATAAATGGATATTGTTAACTTTCCTCAAATTCTTGTTGGCGTTTTGTCTTATAATTATTGATTAGAAGTATTTTAATCTGTAAAAAGAGGTGAAATGAAGTTTTTTTACTAAATTTTGCCGTGTGCCGGCCTAGAATAGGATCATCCTGTTACTGGTGGTGTCATAAGAGGTGGTGTCATAAAGTACGCGTGGTAGGGTCACGTCGCCAGCAATGGCAACACGAATGGGCAAACTCGATCGGATCATTACCACTCTCAACATTTAAAACCGGCGTTAAGTAGTGATTTTATGCCACTGCGTTTCGCATCAGGTAATGTCGGGCTCCGGCGCCCAACCCCTTAAAGGCCAGCAACGCACATGTAGCTCCTCTGGTGTTGCACGGGGTAGTGGGCGGCGGTAATCATTTAACTTTAATCATTAAATCCAGAGGCCAGTCGTGGCGCAGTGGCACAAAATGTGACTGTAAAACCGATTGGTTGTGGGTTCGATCCCCACTCGAGGAGATGAAATATTTTCTTAAATTATTCTTCGCTCTGGTGTCGAGGCAAAGCGCGGCGTTGAGTTCTGCCACTCAACACGCAGTGCCCTCAGAATTCGGCAGAAAGTGGGGAACGGAGTGACTTAACACTAGGTTCCCTCTGCCTACCCTGCTGTATGCGGGATACAGCGTGAAGCTAATTTAATTTAATTTAATTTTTTTCATTAAATCAAATCATCAATCAATCAAAGAGTCAATTAAATCTGTGTATTCAAGTTCAAACCTTATACAAATTTACTTTAGCGTGCACGATTTTAATCGTCGACAGCGGCTCGAAAGGCAGTTTTATCGAGAAAAGCCGACCAAAATTTCCTTTTGATCATTTGCACTTGATAAAATGTTTAGTAAATTATTTTAGTCAGAAATCTAAATAAATAAAAATATATTAGTCGTTAAAAATGTTAATAGCTGGTTAAGAGCTTTGACTGCAACATACTCCTATAAATGTTTGAGGCAAGAAATCATGAAGAAAATCTTCTTATATGCTTATACATTTACACAGTAAGGCTTTACGCGGTGGAAGTAAGAAATTATAAAGAAAATCTTCTTATATACGATATATACGACATATATATGTTGATAACGTATTTTTGAAGCGTTGAAAGAGTGTCTGACTGTAAAGGTGAAGACTGTAGGATCGATTCTCACTTGAGGTAATGATTATATTAGAATCATTTTTAATTCCCGGTTCTGGTAGACAAAATGCGGCATTAAGTTCCAACTTTCAACACACAATGTCTCGAAATTTCATCGGAAAGTGGAAAACAGAGTGATTTAACACTGGGTTCCCTCTGCCTATCTTACTATATGTTAACTATACTTTGCTATATCACGCTGTACGTGAAGCTATTAGGTGGAGATCCCATCGTTTAAAACTGTAGGGATTAGATTTTCTAATGAAACTTATATTTAAGAATGATACATGATAGTAGAATAGATTACACTAGGGTTGCCCAAAAAAATCCTGCCGCAATCACCTTTAATTAATGTTTTTCGTAACTCGTTTTTGGAGAAAATTGCACTCATATGTTTTTTATGTGAATCGCACATCATTTGAAAGAAAATCGCATAAGGAATTGGAAAAACAATGGTTGCCAGCTCTCAGTCTGCCGCAAGTCCAAGGTTGCCTGGTTTAAAGAGGTTACTTAATGTGAATATTTGCACTCATGTGTTTTTTTAATGAATTATATATCAAATTAAAGCTTATTTTTTTGTCATCACCAAAACACATGGTTGCCTGGAAAATGGCTGCCGCAAGCAAAGGTTGCCATCATTCGAAATATTTTATTCTGATTCCGTTTGACTGAGAATAGACGATGAAATACGCGATTTGCCTTATGTTTTAAGTTAAAATATTATATAATAGAAGGTCAATCTTAAAATTAATGTTTATTCTAGATATTTACCTGTTAAATGATGATTACAATCATATTAAGAACATACAAAAAACTATTTAAATATGAAATCATCCTTATTTTTCAAGAGAAATAATGAACCCATGATATTAAGTCTTTGCGAAATCTGTTTTCTAAATACTAATACTAATTTAAATTATCATTTTAAATCGACTAAATTATCTAAATGCTTACAAATATCAATCTATTATAAGGTATTAATTACATCATGTTTCCTTAACATAATGAAGGGCGACAATTATTGGGTAAGTTTTTTTATTAATTAAGAAAATATGGAAAATAATATTTCAATATACTCTCTCTCTCTTTGTCCTCTGCTCGTATGATTTTTTTTTCTCGTTTTTTTTTGACAACGGTTGCCGCAATCTCTTTTTTCTCACGCAACTTTTAAGAATTTGCATTGAAAGAAATATATATGATAGAATTATAATAAACAAAATTAAGTTATCACAAATAAATTCTAAGAAATTTCGACAGTAATGCC
>JAATLQ010014692.1:0-13928 GCA_013421005.1 Heliconius erato x Heliconius himera | reverse complement strand
AGGATCATCCTGGTACTGGTGGTGTCGTAAGAGGTGACTAAAGTACGTGTGGTAGAGTCACGTCGCCAGCAATGGCAACACGCATGAGCAGACTCGACCGGGTCATTACCACACCCGGCATTTAAAACCAGCGCTGAGTAGTGGCTTTATGCCACCGCGTATCGCATCAGGTAATGCCGGGCTCCAGCGCCCAACCCACCTTACAGGCAGGCAACGCACCTGTCGCTCCTCTGGTATTGTACGGTGTTGTGGGCGGCGGTGATCACTTACCATTAGATGACCCGCACGCTCGTTTGCCTGGTCTTTTCCATGAAAAAAAAGACAGAATTTTAACGGCAGGTTCGACTATTTTACGTTTTGGCTTAATTGAAATATTACTTAAGATTTGAATAGTCCTGTTAGTCGGCTTAGATTGATGTATTACAGCTGTGGCCGCATCTAGCGAATTATTATTTCGATTCTCTTTCTTTGTAATAAATTCTTTTTTGCCTGATGTCGCTCTAGAAATGGTATCATGTTCAAAAAAGAATTTAATATCTTGTTTTAGTTTCTCATATTCGATATTTCTTTTGTTATTTTTTTGTAATGAAAATTATTACTTTCAAACCTTGAGATCTTTAAAAAATTGATAATAGTAATAATTCAACTTTTAGCTGGCCTAGAGGAGTAAAGCCTTATAATATAACAAGAGATCAGTTCATACTGGATCTAATTACCATTTTCAACAATTCATTACCGTTTGTCCAAATACGAACGGGAAAAATGGTAATTATACAAATGGTAATTAGTTTTTGGTATACTTTTTTACATTAAACGTTCTTTATAAAAAATATGAATTTCGGAATGTCATCAATGAAAAGAGAATCCTATGACGCGTATCACATCTTATAAAAATTATTAATAAAAAAAATAGGCTTACCACGGCAATCTCAAACGGTAATGAGATTTTTATTTGACAAACACGATTATTGGACGTTTAAGGTAGGCTAGACTTGGCACCAATACACTCTTAGATGTGTCACCTGCACGAGTAAAGACGCGCTGCTGTACACGTTCGCATAGAACTTACTCTTTCAATAGTAATACATCTCGCAGCAAAATAACCCTCCGACTGTGTGAACAAATGGTAGTGAGTGGGACGCGCTGGGACAATTTTTGAAGTTAATACAAATTATCTAAAAGTGTTCTTTAATGTGTATGGTTTTGTCAATTGATAAAACATATAATGTGTTACATAAATTACTGCTTTAAAATACAATCTTTAAAGGATATTTATAACTTTTCGAACATAAACCGCTAAAATTTGGGAATTGGGACACGAATGGTAATGAGATTTGAGAAACGTTTACAAACATAACTTAGGTATTTTTAACAATAGGAATATATTATGTACATCGGTATGTAGTGTTGTAACAATTTTATAAATAAATAAAAAAAAAACATAACATTTTATCTTACTTAGTAGTTATTTGGGGAGGGCCGCGTGATATGCACATATTCAAATAATCACCCATGTACTCTTTATTAACATTTTTAAGAGTAATTCTACACGCTGGGAAGAAAAGATACTTTTACTTATAAGCGTACTTTAAAATCCTAAATCCAAGTTGTACAGTTTCCGAAAGGCATGGGTTCAAATCCCGGAAAGTTTAAATTTATATACATTTTCTTAAAAAAGTAAATGTCCTTTCGTAATTTTAGGTACGAATAGGTAAAGCATCTCTAAATTACGGATACGAAGTAAACAAAGTGATGTACGACGGACCGGGCACGGCTGCGGAGACTTTGTGTGAGTTCTATATCCTATTTTAGGCCGCCGCCGCCGTTTTGAGAATACGGTTTATTTGATTACTTTGATCAGAAAAACATCTCTCTCATTCATATATTATATTTTAAAATAATTGTAGTACATAACACAAAACAAAGTTATATACAAACTGAACTTACTACCTTTTTTTTCATGCTGTATCCCCCTCATAGCAGGGTAGACAGAGGAAACCTAGAAACCTAATGATAAGACATTCCGTTTTAATTAAAACAGTTCTGTTCCAACTCCATTTCACTTTCCGCTGAATACTGGAGTTATTTCGTGTTGAGTGACGAAACTCAACGCCGCGTTTTGTCTCGTTACCAGGGCGAGAAAATACTATTTCATTATGGAAATGGATTGAAGACTTAGCCACTACATAAACTTGGTACTACTACCTAAAATTGGCACTACGATTTTAACCTTAATATTTTCAAAAATGAACAGATAAAGCTTCAGGAGGCAGTATGGACTGGGTGAAGTACGCTTTAAGCACACCTCTAGTATACACGTACGAACTTCGCGGAAGCTCCTTCCACTGGCCAGCTTCAAAAATACCAGAACAAGGGGATGAAGTGACTCAAATGATACTCGGATTAGCTACGGAGGCTAAGAAATTGGATTATTATTGATTATAAAATATAAATAAAATGATGTAAAAAAGAAAAATATCTGGTTTTTATTATTTTTTATGTTTTCACTTTTTATATTATAGTATAATAAAATGAGCTAAAAAAAATATTAAGTAGTTTTTATTATATTGTGGACTATATTTTTTGTTTTAAATGAAACTATTTTAACCGGATTAATCGCGTATATTTTGTACTTTTATACATTTTTGGAAACCCGACGTTTCGAACACTTTGCAGTAGTCCGTGGTCACTTAATTTCCGGATTAATCCGGTTAAAATAGTTTCATTTAAAATGTGTAATAATCGTGAAAATCAAAGAACTTATTATATTTTTTGTGTTTTTATATTACATTGTAGACTGGTACCTAGTGTTGAAGGATAGACCAACTTTATTATTAAAAAAAATTTAAAACGAAAATCAGCTTCACGCTGTACCCCGCACATAGTAGTCAGAGGGAATCTAAGTGTTATAACACTCCATTCCCCATTTTCCGCCGATTTCGGGAAACATTGCCTGTTGAGTGGCTTAACTCTACGCCACCCTTTGCTTCGATACCGGGCGAAGTGAGGAAAATATAATTTTTAATATTTATTTCATTTCCTCGAGTAAGGATCGATCCCACAACCAGTCACAACTGGCCTCTTATTATTTTATTTTTTTATATTATATATATATTATAAGAATAAAATTCATTAATAATTCCGAAAAAACGACGTCCCTTGCGCGACAATGGCCACAAATTTTTAAGATTATATTTCAATAAATTTAGCCCCAAAAGTTTGCGTTATGTTAATATTTTTTAACCTAAACTGAAAACTAGAAAGCTCATTTGAATTATTTATCAAGTCGTATTGAAATGAAATATTTTTTTTATATTTTGATACAAATTTTCTTAGTTGAAAAGTTAAAACAAAAAACAAAATTCTTCTGTATACTGTTATAATAAATGTTATAAAATTATCATTATCATAATATTAAAATGAGTAGGAACTTTAGAAATATTTTCAAGCATTACATAAAACGCTTACAATTTTTTTTCTGCTTCACGCTGTATTCCACATGGAGCAGGGTAGAGGAAGCCTAGTGTTAAGACACTCCGTTCCTCACTTTCTGCCGAATTCTTGAGGTGTTGCATTTTAAGAGGCAGAACTCAGCTCGACACCAGAGCAAAGAAAATATGAAATATTTCATTTCCTCGAGTGGGAACGAACCCTTATCTATTGCTATTACTGTTTTCACACTTGTTTTCCTTCGCCACGACTGCCTACAATTAGTTTATAACGTTTTAAATTATAACTTAACTATGAACTTATAGTATTACATATTAATATTATTTTTATATTTAATTAGACACGTCACAAACTTTCTTCTGCGATTAAAGCGATGAAGTCACCTGTGTTTTGTGTGTTTCCATCATGTAGGGGTATGTCGTATTCTATAACTTCGATGTCACTCTAAAGATAAAAAAATAAACGATTGATAATTTAAATGTATTTTGTAAAAATTATTAAGTAATAATAAAAATAAAAAATAATATATTAAATATAAGAAAAAATCATATAAATATTAAGCTACGCATTTTATGTAAACCGCCACTCTTAAGTCAATTTCGAAATATTGATGACATGTTATGTGGCGGAACCTAACGCCACGCTTTCTATCCGAGGGCCTGGGCAGAAATTGAATTTCGTTTAGTTACCAATAATCATTTGTAATCTGTAAAAAGTTTATAAAACAAAACCTTCAATATTGCGAACCTCTTCGGCGCTGTCTTCTTTAGAGTTATCATTCTCAGCAGCGCAGGTCTCCTTCAAAGCAGGTCGCCGCTGCAATTGAAAGAAATATTTTTTTACCATCAATAATGTCGTATCTTTAAAATAATAGGAAAAATAATAGATAGCTATCTATCTATCATTTTTTTTAACGTATTTATATTATTTTTATTGAACTCTATATTTCATACACAAAGGGAATAAAACATTTTACAAAATAATTTATAGAACTTGTTTTGTTTGTAAACAGTTTTTATACTTAAAGCAATCGCTTTAATTACTAAAATATTACGTCTTTCTATAAATAATCACGAGTCATAAATCGTAGTAAATATATTCCGCATATAGCAGAGAAGAAGAGGGAACCTATTGTTAAGACACTCCGTTTTCTACTTTTCGCCTAATTTTTGAGACATTGCGTGTTGAGTGATATTGACTAAAATAATTGATCACATGCGAGTAGGATTCGAACCCACAATTGTATCATGACAACCTCGATAATTTACTATTATTTTTTTTTAAATTTATGTTACTACTATTTTTTTTAAGAATATATTATTAAACGAAACAAAAATAAGCAATAAGACTTGGTAACCATATTGTGCGTACAAGGAAGTAGTGGGTACTTCCTTGTATGTCCAAATTGCCTAAAAAATATCTATTTCGTGAACCGGTAATAACATTATCGTCAAGTGTAATTGATACAGGCCATTAGGCCTAATAAAATTACGTAACGCAACCACTTACAGTACTCTCCCTTCTTATCTCCTCCTTCAGGGCGTCCAATTTGGTCTTTTCAGCTCTTTTGAAAAAGCCAACCTAGAAACAATATTTAGATTATTATTTTTATTTGTTGTTGTAAATAGTGCTTATTGTTTTTAATTTCTATAGGAATTTTAAGTAAAACCACGATTTATATATATTACCTATAATGTTTATCTTTTAATAATGGCTGGATATATCCTGCATATAGCATCCCGATTTCACCCCTGTTTCCGAAATATTATATGTTGAGTAGCGAAACTCAACAAAAACGGAACAAACAAAATTCGATTTTTAAGTCACTTATCAGCAGATAAGTGTAATTGTCTAATGTTAACAAGAAATTTGAAAAGAAAATTTAGTATAAGCTCTTCATCGTATTCATCTAAAGTTCACGTTACCACTTAAAAAGTGCTCACTGATATGCATCAGTATTAAAGTTACAAAGGGAACTTTTATAAGCTACCTCATTCTTTTAAAACTTTAGATACAGTAGTTGAAAAATAGAAGGATTACTTCGCGTACCTATTATGTAAAAGCTTTGGTGGGGATTTTTTTATGTTCAAGCACATCAGCGTATAGCAAAGTATAAAGAGAAAATATAAATACGAGGTGGCAAAAATAATAATTAATTCCTCTGAATGGAAATTGAATCCTTATAGTCAAACACTGTACCGCTGAGCCACGTTGACCTCTTTAGTAGTTTTAAACATCATATTACATAAGCATATTTCCAAGTGGGGAACGGAGTATCTTAACACTAGTTTTCCTCTGCCTACCCTGCTGTGTGTTGGATACAATGTGAAGCTGATTTAATTTAATTTAATCAAATGGATCTCTTAAATCACTAGAGAAAACCGCATAAAAAATTCTGATCAAAGATATACTGTAAAATGGAAGATTAAAGGCGCTGGAGGCAACTTTGTATTATGCTATGTAAATATGCCTTACAAAAAAAAATGAATTTGAAGTCCAAAACGCTAATACGAGTATAACTAAAAAGCTGATTTGTGTTCATATTATAACTTAGATTTTCGAAATACAAATGATGTACAATTCATGATGATTAAGATGAGCCTTGCATTAGTGTGAGTAATTATAAAGTAGAGGGGGGAAAAATATTTACACTCACACAAATGTTCAGCTCAGCTTTGATTTGGCGGACTGTATATGTATGTGTCAAAACTTTGCATATTTAACGGAACACCATAAATTTGAATTTAGCTTGTTACTTTTACATACACCAGAATCGGGACTTTAAATAGACATTAAAATTACTTTAAATAGATATTAAAATATGTAAAACAACATCAACTAAAACATTAAAAAAAATGTGGTTTCAACAAATGTTTAAGCAACCTTTTTCAGATTTTTTCTTCTTTGACTTGATCAATTGGACATTAGATATGTCCAACATAATCCAAATGCACCATGCCATCAAACAATCTAAAACTTGTACCTAAAGTCGTAGAAAAACGTACCTTACATAGTATTATAATCACCACCACCAAAATAAAAAGGCCGATTAAAACTGATAAAGAGATGATAAGATTTTTGTTATTTCCAAAACCACCGTCGACTTGATACGATAATGTAGTTGTTAACCTAAAAAAATATAATATAATAAAAAAATACTTAATTAATGAAAAAATCTTAAAATTTAATAATTTAAAAATTGTCCAAGATGGATTGATTAATATAATAGTACAGAAGTAGTAGACAAATCCGACGACTTGATCTATCTTATGATGAATTGATCGCTCAACTAGACGCTGAACTTGCGGGGAAAGTAAAAATATTTTATATTTAAAAAGAGACATTAAATGTTGATTAAGTAAAAAATATATAATAAATATTTCCCGAAATAGTATTCGAACCATTAGACCACTGTGTTTATTAATATAATAATTAATAATGATTACGTCGAATAACACATCAAAAACTTAATTTTATTATGGAAGTAATAATGCTTCAATGTCATGAATGTCTTGAAGACATTATTTCTAAGCCCGCAATAACTTTTAATTTAATAACAGCTTCTGGCTTTTAATGCGACGTCTATAAGTTTAAAGAAATAAGTTATTTTCATATCCTCGCTCTAGTAACAAGACAAAGCGCGGCGTTAAGTACCGCCAGATAATAGGAAATGTCCCGAAAAGTTTGCGGAAAGTGAGAAACGGAGTGTCTTAACACTAGAGACACGGTGTATAAAAATAACCTGCAATACTCATGCACTTCATTATTCACTTCCAGGCGACAATTTGTAGCCCCGATTTTTAATGAATGAAGAAAATTAAATATAGTTAGTTTATAC
Organism: Heliconius erato x Heliconius himera; assembly: GCA_013421005.1. Classification (NCBI taxonomy): domain Eukaryota; kingdom Metazoa; phylum Arthropoda; class Insecta; order Lepidoptera; family Nymphalidae; genus Heliconius; species Heliconius erato x Heliconius himera. The sequence continues at coordinate 6,640 of JAATLQ010014692.1, read as the reverse complement.
CGAAATCATTGTAACTTACGTTTGAACAAGAGTTTCAGCTGTTGGTTCAAGATATACAGTATAATTTGATGTCACCCTTAGCTTGCCATCTTCAAAGTGATCCACTGAAAATATATTTAATTATAGTAGATAATAACAGTCATATTATTTCAGTAATATAAATAAAATAATACAAGGAATGCTCATTATATAGGAACCTTGTGTTAAGATATTCCGTTCCCCACTTTCAGCCCAATGTGTGACTGATTGAACTCATCGTCGCATTTTGATGTCTTGTCAGATAGAGGGAATGCCAATAAAAAATCATTTCATACGCAAGTATGTAAACATGTGATTTTTATTATATTACAATATCTCCAAAATTCAGCAACAAGTGGGGAAGGGAAGTATCTTAATGGGAACAGTGTTTTAACAGTAGGTTCCCCTCTTCCTACCGTGCTATGGGCAGGATAGAGTATATACAAAAAGACAATTATATACGCTTTACGTACTTATTTCCTTCTTTATAATATTAATTGAAGTAAGAAATTTTGCTACTGAATTTGGATTCAGATCAAATAAACATTTTATTCTTAAATTGCTTTCAGTGTTTTCTTCTGAACAATGTTTTGTGTTAAACGTAGTCACCTGGAAATTTAACAAATTAAATATAAAGTAAGATTCCAATCAGTATTGTAAATACATATATACAGTACCGACTGAGTAACAACTGAGTGATTAAAAGACAAAGCTCTGCCAAAACTACGCGGAGTATAACGCTCAAAGTTGGCATACAAATTTCTTAGGAAAGTGAACACTTAGAAACGATTTCTTAAAAATCATTCAAAAACAGAAAGAAAAGAAATTTTACATGTTGGGTGAAGTGTGGTGTTAATTCATATAAATAAATTTGAAAGGAAACTTTTTGAATATATATTTTATACATATGTATGTATGTATATTCGCCACGCCTTTAGCTGTTAAATGATTTTTATCCATACTGTATTAGGTGTGAGGCTAGTACAAAAAAACTTAACGTAGCCGATCTGCCATGTTTCATTCTCAAAAAACATTAGTAAGAGAAAAGAACATCTCTCGTTCTATTTTAAACAAATACCTATTTTCTGTAATAAACCTAAACAACGTTCAACATCACCGCCGATATCTACAACTCGATTTTGTCAATGAGGCCGGTGCGATGTTGTCACTTTCATAAGTTAGTGTCTTGCGTCATTCTTTACAAATGGTGTTTTATTTTACAACGATAATTTTATTATTTATTTTGTGTGAAAAATCCCTTTTTCCTTTTTGGCAAAATCTCCTTTCTTTTAATTGTATTAGACTTTTATAGAGTAGTTAAAACTGTGTTTTCATTTAAAGTGGTGATGATAAAAACACTCTGTATGTGTCTAATAAATAATTACTAAATTTGATTATTTCTTTTCAATAAAGAAAGTTATTGTGCTATAATTCTATAGAACAATTGATGCATTGTGATGTAAAGGTGATTGTTGTTCCATTATTAATTAATTTGTTTTGCTTTATATGTACTACTATTGTAAATTACAAGTAATATAGGTATATTATATATGTAAATACTGAAGGTATAGAGTCAATGGCTGTCTCATTATAAATGTAGATATAATGCATTTTTATTAGGTACAAGGAAAGAACGTGAACCTAAAAAATATATGTTAGAGTGAATTTTCTATTGTATTCTAAAATATATAGTATTAGATATGCGATATGGATATTGAGGCCAGTCGTGGCGCAGCGGCACGAAGTGTGAAACCGACTGGTTGTGGGTTCGATCGATCCCCACTCGAGGAGATGAAATATTTAGTTAAATGTATATTTCCATTTCTTCGCTCTGGTGTCGAGGTTAAGCGCAGCGTTGAGTTTTGCCACTCAACACGCAATGCCTCCAGAATTCGGCAGAAAGTGGGGAACGGAGTGTCTTAACAGTAGGTTCCCTCTGTGTGCGGGATACAGCGTGAAGCTGATATGCGATATGTGTATGTATGATAATATAGAATTTTCATTAATAGCGTTTTTTCGTGTTTCCGATATTTGCGGAAGTGTTGTATGCTGATCAAACAATATTAGGGCGATTTGAATGATATTTGAGACAATAATTCAAAACTTCAATACTTTTGGAATACTAAACATAGTCCTTGCTGATTCAAATTCTTTACACGTTAAACTTTAAATATTTTTTCCGCTGTTAGTAAGCGGAGTCCAATTAAAAGAATAACTTTGTAGAAGATCCAAAAGTAAAGGTAGAACAGAGGGAAATGTCACTACGGTCTTAGTAGCTTATTCGTTATATGTATACAAAATCTTTGACTCATGAAATTTTTTTTTTTTAAGTTGTCATATTTTTAATTGGACAAGAAAACCTTACATTACTGCTTTTGTTGCAACAATGACGTATTTCAAATTATTTCAGACGACGCAATCTAAATTTCTAAATAGTTTTTCTGCATATAAGATTGACATATTAAAGTATTTAAAAAAATGTAAATATGTCACTTTTCAACTAAAAAAGCTATATATTATGAAGAAACGTAAACGTAACGAAATAGAGTAATGGTATTAATCAAAATTTCAATGCTATTTTTAAATCAATCTGATTTAAATTAAAAGACAACAATCAAAACTTACTGTATAATTTTTAATATATGTTTCCTTTTTTATTTCAATCACTGCTCGAACAGACTTCCACATTACTGTACCGTTATTGATAACCTAAAAAATAAATTAAAGTTCTATTTCAGCTTCATTCTTTTATTGTTTCAATAATAAAAAAAATCCTCTGAAGGTTCCGTATTGATTTCAGGATTGTAGATCAACGGGAACTTGGTACTATAAGTTCTCACTTTTTGCCAAATTTTATAATTGTAGGCCAACGGAAAACATAAGTATTTTCCGTAATTGTACTTATAATGGAGAATATCGTTTAAATATACAGCAAAATTATATATATACACATAAGAATTATTATGGTTCAGTAGGATATAAAATATTTATATGTAACTTACTACATAAACTTCGTGTATATCTATATCCTGGATTTCATCATTTTTTATAACACTATCTGTTACATTGCGATCAAGATTTAATCTGTAATATAAAACTATTCATAAATTTTACTTTTAATCACAACTAGAGAAGTTAAATAAGTCTTAACAGATTTAAGTTAGTAATTAGTAGTTTAGTATCTGGAGATTTGATTTCGCCGTATGGTGTATACAGAGTGTAGCCCGATCGACGGATCAACGGTTGCCTATGGGTAGGGATCTCAGTTCCTGATCTGTCCTGATCTGTCGATCGCACTACACCCTGTATACGTAGTGAGTATAAAGACATTGCCTATTGCTTGTCTTTAGTCCAAAATGGTATATTATTAATTAAACAGGGGAAATTAATATGTTTCAAAACAAACTTAACTTTAGCAATCAAAAGCACTGTCTGTATTATATCAGAAAAGTGCATAAAGCTTAAAAAAAATATAACCATATCATCATCTACATACCCCTCAATATATACTTCAGTTGTGTTCAAATAATAACTAATAATTTTACTTTCTTTTACGGATTCCTCACTGAACGCTGCACAATTATTAAAAAGTGATACATCCACTACAAGATTTTTATCTCGACTGGTCCTTTTAGTCATATCTAGTTGTAGTTCTACAGGGTACTGTAAAATGTCATGAAAATAAAAATATTATCTATATATATACAGAGATCCCTAATATTCAGCTTAACATTTTTTATAACTATGCAGTTGAGATAAGATAGGTAGTTATATAACCAGCCTAAAATGTTACTTGTAGTATAAAAATAGTATCAGCAGCGCCAGGTAGATTGGATAGAGAAAACCTAGTGTTGAGACAGTCCATTCCATTCGTTCGTCTTTTCCCCAGTTTTCTAGAGATTGTTTGTTGAGTGACGGGACTCAACATCATGCTTTATCTACGATAAATAGCGGAGAAATGGTAATAATTTATCATAAGTTTTTTTAGCGTTTACATCTTTATAAGACTCTTAAAATCTTTAAACAAAATACGAATTTATATCCTGTATCATATTTACTTTATAAGGTAGAATATTCAAAATGTTCAAATTTTATGTTTGTTCAAAACCAAAGCCTTCCAGAATATATTGGTACACTAATTACCTTTGGCTAACACCAAAGGAATGCTTTAAAGCTGTAATTTACTTTGATATTAATAAGCAAAAACTTTTTCAGATTGATTTCAGAAATATACCAAAGTATATTTTAAATATTGTGTTCTTTTAAGAAAGATTTCTTACCGTGCCATGTCTAGGTATTTCTATAAAATCACATCTATACCAATCATCGACTTCTAATACACAATCTGGTATCTTAAACTGAAAAAAAGGAAAAATATCACAACTTCATTTAAATAAAAATATAAATTATTTATTTCTTAATTGTTAAAGTTAAAATTATTAATTTAAAAATGAAGTAAAGAAATATTGCTATGCTATAAATCAATTATGTCGAACAAAATTCTTTAAAATGATATAACTTTTTATTAAGCGATCGAAATAAAAAAAACGCTAACAGTTAAGGGAAGTTTACGAAAATACAGTAGTAAAAACTGCAATTAAATCGGTTAAGCTGTTTCTGTAATTAGCGTGAACAAACCAAGCACGGACAAACAGTCAAAATAATTAAAAACCATTGTTTTTGATTCTACTACTTTATTAAATACATTTACACTACTAACATTTTTTTTCCCTCGTTACGATTTTATAGTAAGTATAGAAAGAGATAGTATTAGGTAGAGATAGAGGCCTGTCGTGGCGAAAGAGCACAAAATATGACTGTAAACGCGACGTTTGTGGGTTCATCCAAACTCCAGAAAATGAAATATTTATTTAAATTTATATTTCCATTTCTTCGCTATGGTGTCGAGTCAAAGCATGGGGTTAAGTTCCACCACTCAGCAATGCCTTCAGAATTCGACGGAAAGTGGGAAACGGAGTATCTTAACACTAGGTTCCCCCTGCCTACAATGCTGTGTGCGGGAAACAGTGTGAAGCTGATTTATATATTTTAAAATGTATTACCTGAGCACCATTTATTCGAACCCGGGCACACGATTGGTATGTATCGTTGCCATCATTGCGCACTAATAGAGTCATATTCTCCTTTTCGCTAGAACCGAGCACATATTGGAAGTCTCTGCAAACATTTGTTTTGTATGTTTAATTTATAATGGTAGAGTAGTAATTATAAATTAAATTTATGATATAATCCGGATAGTCCTAATTCAAATACTAAATAGTGCACAAACTTATTTAATGAAATTTAAACAGAATTGATAATATAACAGAACTGGCCTAAAAATCCAAAATCAAATTTCATTTTATTTTAAGGATGGATGTTTGTTCCACTTCCCCGGAAAAACTACTGAACGGATTAAGATGAAACTTTACGGTATTCTACACTTATGAGTCATAAGTTAATAAAATGTTTGTAAAAATTATGTATAATTTGACTATAATATAAAAATAAGCTTAAGCAGGCGCAACCACGTGTGGGTTGCTAGTTTTTAATGTAATAAGAATTAGTGTATTACCCGCCCGTCCATTCAATTTTCAATGATAATTTTGGAACGCAATCATTCCCTCTACATCGACGTTTTACATCAATGGCATCCCTCACTCTGCTGTATGGATTTATTATATATAACGACTTGTCGTAATCTGGAATACAAATATTGAAATTAATTTTATTAAAAAATTATATTAATAATTAACTTTGACAATATTTGTACGGTAATTTCTCATATTAACATATTTAAGTACAGTGTGTGAGGTTTAAGCTAAGGTTTGCATCTCTGTGAGTGATTATAAAATTAGAGTCAAAAAAAAATCGATACTAAAGTTTATTATTAAAAATCTATTAAAATATTCCATCATATAATTTTTATATTAATTTATCACTGCGGACATTGATTTCATCTTCATATTTTTTATTTTCGAACGACACGACATCGTTTGTCTTAATAATGTATTTTTCCATAAATTTTAATTATTTTGTCATGAACAGCGTTGCACCTACGATTTTTTTTTTGTATTTTTTACTGGCTGCTAACATACTTTTTTCTATTCTTGTACAGACGAGAACTCCTCTTAATAATATACATTTTTAAGGTAGGTATATGGGTCATAATCAGAAAAAGTGTACATTTTGTGTCTTTTCTTGTCCCGCTACTTTGAATACGTTTTAAAAATACAATTTTATAGATATGTCAAATATTTTGCCATTTTAGATATATTTATTTATTAATTTAAGCATTTTGGTATTATTTTAAGTGTATTATGGCTAAAAATAATATGTTTTGTTAGTTGCAAAAAACCTTTTCAAAATGCTCCCATACAAAATTTCGTGTCCCATTGGTCACTTTATTTTTTGAAAAGTAGTTTGTTACGAATGTTTATGGTTTTATTTGATTAGAGCTATGTTTATATTACTTTACTATATTCATAATATCAAATGGAACTACTTTTATTGATACATCATTTAATAAATAATATATATTAATTAAGTAAATTTGTCCCAAAATATTGTCTTTTCGTTACTCAGGGTTAGTAACATACAATTAAATTATGAACGCAATTAC